>BSDF01000004.1:29355379-29565379 GCA_027925045.1 Hypotaenidia okinawae
TGGACTACTAATGGAAGGAGCTTTTATAAAAAATCTCTGTATTGTTCTGAGACCGGACTGTGACCTAGCCACCAGGTATAATATGTACCAATATCTATCTTACACTGTGAAATTTAGATTGCAAATCCATTATGATAGACTCTGTGTCTTTATGTATTGTGCACTGCTGAGCAAGCTCACAGAACTCAATAAATAATAAATGGTTGGAACTTGACCTTGAATATTAAATGGGATCTGAATGATTCTTTGCCCAGGAATTTGGGTTCATTTTCCCCAGTAGCTTTACCTTGGGCACTGAGGAGGAGCTGCAACAGAAAAGTGAAGGTAGCACTGTCTTCCTGGTGAGCTGGGTTTGATGTTGAGTCTTGGCTGTTTTCTTTGCTGAGAGAAGCAGATGGACAGCACTGCCTGTCCCAGCTCATGGGTGTGCCCAGCTCAGACAGCCCACCCCTGCCCACCTCACCCAGCTCATGGGTATGCCCAGCTCAGACAGCCCACCTCTTCCCACCTCACCCAGCTCATGGGTATGCCCAGCTCAGACAGCCCACCCCTGCCCACCTCACCCAGCTCATGGGTATGCCCAGCTCAGACAGCCCACCCCTGCCCACCTCACCCAGCTCATGGGTATGCCCAGCTCAGACAGCCCACCTCTTCCCACCTCACCCAGCTCATGGGTATGCCCAGCTCAGACAGCCCACCTCTTCCCACCTCACCCAGCTCATGGGTATGCCCAGCTCAGACAGCCCACCCCTGCCCACCTCACCCAGCTCATGGGTATGCCCAGCTCAGACAGTCCCCCCTGCCCACCTCACCCACAGAGTCCCCAGCCACCTTTTTGGATGGCAGGGAACTTGTAGGTGAGCTCGCCTGGGTCATGAAACACTTCTTCCCCACACAAAAGCTTTCAGATCCATAGAAACCAATAGAACAGGTTCTGGCAAGCAAATAAAATTAGTGAAGCTGATTTGCAGTGAAAAGCCCAGATCTCACACAACTTCATCAGGAACAAAACCCCCATGATTCTCTCAAGCAAAGACCAAGCATCCCAAATATCCCTGCAACAGAGGCTATTTCCCTTTGATCCCCTCAGAAATAATTCCTGGTTAAAGAAAGACAGAGATAAACCAGAGAAGTACCATTCTCCTGACCACAATGGTTTGAGTGGGTGCCTGGAACCTCATTTAGTTATCAGGATACTGTGAGGTCCCTAATTTATTGCTGTTAGCGAGGAGGCCACATAGAGAGGGCTCTCTTACAGCTCTCATGATAAATAACAGTTCTCTCCTGCTTAATCAGTAACTATTGCTTAGTGGTGCGTTCAGTTTTCATTTAATTAAACAAATTGGACATCACCTCTGGTTATCTGTGGAAAAAAAAGGACACAGAAACTGGAAGATGCAGAGTCAGGAGGGCGAGGAAAGAAAATGATGATCTACTTCCCTTCCCAAAGGAGTCATGGGTCTTCAGAAAGGCCTTTTCACCTCTCTTTGCAAGCACTGCCACTGATTTTTGCTGTGGGGAACACTGCAGGAGAGAATAAAAGGTTCTATCCATGAAAGAGGTAAGGACTGGGAATCGAAGTGTGCCACAGATAATCTTAAGCTGCTCCTGGGGAGATGAGAAGCTTACCCTACTTCGCTTGTAAACTGGATAGCAGATGATTTCCTAATGGAGCTGGTCCTCTGTGAGGAGGTGCTTTCTGCTTCTGAAAGGCTAAAGGCTGTCATGGTAAAGCCAAGGGTTACTCCACTGCTCTCAGAGCTGCCCAGACAGATGAAAACCATGTCTGCTACAGGACAAGTGGAATTCGAGATCTGGAGCAGAAAGGCAAGCATGAAAGAGTGAGGAGTACACAGAGAAGTGGTGTGTCCTGGTTTATGCCCCGTCCCTGGCCAGGTTGGCTGGGGCCCTGGGCAACCTTGTGTAGCTCCAGGCCTGGAGGCTGGTGTCCCTGCCTGTGGCAGGGGGTTGGAGCTCTGTGCTCCTTGGGGCCCCTCCCAACCCAGACCAGGCTGGGATTCTATGACACAGTGTTGGTGCCAGTGATAATTGTGAAAAATCAGTAAGTGCTCTATAATGGGCTATATTAAAATAAACCCACCAAAATAATAATAACAATTAAAACCCAGACAACTGGCCTGATGGGTCAGATAAGGGAATGCCCTTTAATTATGCCAGTCTTTTGAGCTTTCAGTTGTACTTCAAGAGCCATGGAGCCAGGAAGTGAGCCCATCCTGTCAAAGGGGAATGCAGACACTTGTGTCCTTCCAGGGGTACACACATATCCAGGGAAAAAAGCATCAGGAAAAAAAGCAAGGTGTGAAGAAAGAGAGAGAACAGATGAGATCCTGAGCTTTCCTTCAAGGTTGCTGTTCATTTGTTTCCAGAGTGAGAGAGGATTTACTAAGCGGTGCCTGAGGATATACCTGGTGTTATCATCACACATCTGAAATAAGAAATTCATGCTACAAAACATTTCCTATTACATTAAAAAAAAACCAACAAGTCCTATTTTCACACTGTGGAAAAGCATCTAAAAGGAAAATCTGTTGCAGTGGCACCTAAGGGTGAAGTCAATAACATCTTTATTCTCCCCCAAAGCGCCCCTAGAAAAATTGGTCAGATACTGACTACGACATGTGGCATCCTTTCCAGCTGTACTAGCAAGTACTCTAGGATTCTTTGGGCTGTGTTAATATTTAGTGAGAAGCAAGAAGAAAACCACCATGTGCTCAGGATCTCTTGCCAGGATGGGATGAACAGCATCAATTTCAGAGCTATCAAAACCCAGCAGATTCACAGAAGCACTTTTAAAACACAAAATCATTTGGAACTGTATGATAAGAAATGCCAGGTTATTGCTTATCATACAACCAGAGCAGCAACATCCCCATTCAAGCTAAAACCAGCAAGGTGACCCATGATTCTGAAAGGCTTTGCCCCTTGGGCTTGCCATTTCAGGGGCACCGATTGCACCGCGTGCCCCGAAAGCTGGCATTACCTTAGAGGCCTTTTGAGCAGCATCTGAAGGTGGCAGAGGGAAAGGCAGCACCCAGGAGATCACCATTAGCTCTGCTTCACCACTTGGTTCATCAGAAAGTTCCTCTCTGCCTGAGCAGGCTCGTGTGGTCAGGCAGAAAACACAGCTGAGCAGCAGGGCTTGGGCACCCCTCCATCACTGTCAATAAGTGAAATGGAGAGCCCTTACATCATTTCATTTACTATTTCAATGATTACATAGATCATTGCCTTCTTATTGTTTCAGTGATAGATTTAATTAACTTCCAATTAATCACAGAGGGTGATATTTAATGCTCAGCCCTGCACCGAGCGCGGTGTCACAGACCAAAGAATATATTTTGAAGGCTTCAGTAATCAAGAGGTCATGGAAGATAGATGTTCCTCACCAAAGAGAGAGAGAGAAGATAAATTTGTGTGTCCACTCTGCTCTGGCTAACTGTTTTAGGGTAATTGTTTCACATCCAAATTATAACTTTCCAAAAGCTCCATCCATGCACAAAGCTAGATAAAAGGGAGGAAGGGGGGCAGGTGGCAGGGTCATGTCATAGAGACATCCTAGAGCTGTAATTCCCATCTGCAGGCAGCAGTGATGTTTGCAGCTGCAGTGGTTAAAGTGCTGACAAATGGGCAGAATGAAATTTCCTTTAAAGATAGTTCCATTTAGATAGAACAGCTTCAAAAACCAAACCCAAATCAATGGCAAAAAAAAAGAAGAAAAAATAAGAGGAGTTTCATTACACCAAGGGCGATTACAGGCTGTGCAGACCCCACCTCTCATCTGCTGCCTGTTTGGGGGCAGGGTGTTGATGTCAGGGCATCTGCTGGTAGCCTTTCAGAAGGGGTTCAAAAGATTTACATTAGGAAAAAAAAAATGTCCTATTACTTTGAGCAGAAACATTTCACAGAACCTCAAGGTTGGAAAAGACCTTTAAGCTCATCAAGTCCAACCATCCCTGTCCTGTGCTAAACCAGATCCCTGAGCACCTCATCTCCCCAGCTGTTAAACACCCCCAGGGCTGGGGACTCAGCCCCCTCCCTGGGCAGCCTGTCCCAGGCCTTGGTAGCATTTTCTGATGCATAACTGGGGTGCCTGTGTCACTTAAGAGTAACAGAACGTTTGGGCAGTAAAAGCGATTTTATTTCTCTGTACTCTTTTGACTCATCCATGTCAGGCTTTTCCCCAAGACAGCTCCCAAAGGTGCTACTGCAGTACAAGCAGTTGACCAAGAGACTGAGGGTGGGAACCCTCCAAGTTGGCTCTCTTTGCTGGGCAACAGTTGTTCAATTCCTAAATTTCCAGCTGTGCAAGCTGGGAGATGTGCTCAGCAAGGCCAGGGCTCGTGAGACATCAGCTCTTCTCTGGGAGTCAAAGAAACTCCCCAGCTCACCAGTTGGTAACTTCCCACAGAGCCAACATGCCACCAAACTCCCTGAAGGTGCAATGCTAATGCCTTCAAAGAGGAATTATTCCATCTGAAAGTATGGATAATGGCACTAAAATGGGAGGATAAGGAGAACCCAGAGAAGGACCAGGAAGCCAATTGTGAAGGGAGAGAGTTCTAGGCTCTGGTCTGGAGGGGCCAGAGCATTTGTGACCATAGCCAGGAGACCTTCAAGATGTCCCTGAAGAAGAGGATGGCTTAGTACCTCCACCTTACCAGAGCTATTAAGGTAGACTGGTGTTGAAATGCAGAGAGCTGTTGGTGTATATACCAAACTTGCCCTCAACACATGGCTGGGAAGAGCTGATCCATTCTTGGTTGCTCAGCCATGCTTCCTTCTGGCCTGAGCAGGTCCCTGCACCATCACCACCTCCACCACCTCCAGTGGCATGCTGCTCACTGCCTGCCTCAGCTCCAGTCCTACCTTTTACAGTCATGAGAAATCTGGCACGTTTTCAGGCCAAACCCCTCAACCCATCCTGGCTGGGGCAGCTTCTGCAGCCCGTGGCTTAAAAGCAAACACAGCCAGAAAGGAAGGAGCGTGCCCATCCTTCCTGAGAAATCTTCCCATAAGGATTTCTCCCGTGCTGGCAGCCCTCCCTAACCCAACACAGTGACAGTAAATTCTGCTGTGTGCATGTGTGTGCATGTGGGAGTGGGACAGAGGGATGGAGAGCAACCTTCTAACAAATGCACAGTATAATTCTTCCCTTCCCTTTCCTACGGCTAATCTCTGAGTGCAAAGTAATTATCTTGCTCATGACTTTAAATCTCTCTCTCTGGGATATTCCTGCCTGTCCAACATGACTTTACAACTCCTTCATCTGGCACACAGCTGGCATGCCTCACGGTGGATTCCTCTGAAGAGTGATTTAAAGTTGCTTTCCATCAGTGTAAAACTAATGAGCAAGAAACATCTTGACACATGGTAACTGTAAGCAACACACTGGGTCAGCTGCGTTTGGGAAAGACACCCTCACTTAAGGCTTTCCAACTGTTCCTTTACAAGCACCATGAGGCTCAAAGCCCAGGGTGCTTATTTATTAGTATCTCCACTTACCCAGGTGTCTCTTTTCAGATAGACACTCCAACAATTCCAATGCAGCTTCCCATCTGGAAGCACCGCTTCTCTCTCCTGCTGTTTCTAGGGATGCACTGCAACCTTAGCAGAGTTTTAAATCACAGGATGTGCTTGCTCTTTTCAGGGGGTGTGTGTGTTTTTGGGTTTGGTTTTTTTTGGTTTGTTGTTTAAATATTAACCTGGAGCTTTTTCTGCACCACTCAGCACCGTACTATCTCAGTGGAATGACACAGCCAGGCTGCTTCAGCTTCACGATTCACCTCAGCTGAACTGAAAGCAGTGTGAAATTATTTCAGATTTACCAGATGTGAGAAGAGAGTTTTGACCCCATCTAATTTATCTTCATTTCCCAACCCCTCCTCCCCCTGTAAACCAGAGAAGCCTGGGCAGAAATGAAACCTCAGGCCAGCATTTTCTTACACAAATAACCAGAGCAAGACTCTGAGCAGATTCAAGCCTTCTAAAGGAAAGCATACCCATTTACTTTAATTTAATCTAAATAACCACTGGTTGTCAGGAGTTTCAGGAATTCAGCTCAGTGGAAAACCAGCTTCTTTATTTAGTACCTGGATGTGATTTTGTGGTTGCTTTAAAAAACTGTGGGGATAAATACTCACTACTAGAACTAGCAATCTAACACTGGTGTTTGTAGCTCTGTGCTTCAGGAGCCAAAGTTTTCATAGCCAGGTTTCTAAAGATGTTCTCAACACATTCTTAACACAAAACCATCTGCAGAGAGAGAATATCTTCTCCTAGTATGTGTATAAGACCACTAAATAAGCGGGGGGTTGTCAGGGTACCTTGGGACACGGCGCTGGCTTGGCTGAAGAAGTGTAAGGCAAGGTTTGTAGGAACCCAAACAGATGTACTTGTGGGAGGCAAACAAACAAACCAACCAACAAACCCCAGAGAAAAAGACTCAGCTAATAAAAGGGTTGAGTGTAAGCTGAAGAAGAACTTTTGTGCCTGAAACTTTGGCTGCTTTTCCCAAAACATACCAGGCACTGGGACAGGCTGCCCAGGGAAGTGGTTGAACTACCCACCCTGGATGTGTTTAAAAGATGGGTAGATGAGGTGCTCAGGGGTATGGTTTAGTAGAGGACTCCATGATCTCAAAGGTCTTTTCCAACCTAGTGATTGTGTGATTCTACCACACTTCCTGGGAAGAGGCTTACAAGCCACTGTACACACCAAGCAGTCAAACATTACCAAACTACTACCAAACTCCCAAGCATTTTCTTTAAAGTTCTGGATTTTATTAGTCCCTTGGTGTGCCCATCCTGCCTCCCTTTCCAATGCATCCTGAGCCTTAATTACAAATGAGTGCTTTCACCTCTCCTCTCTGTGCATTCATGGTGCTTCTGAAAGCTGCCTATTTGTCTTCAAAGGCTAAAGGAAGAATTCTGCAAGCTCTGTGGGCACCAGAAGTAGCCTTGTCTGTAGTGAGATCGAGATGGAAACACCCACGAGGTGCTGCAATGTGTAACAAAGGCTGTAAGTCCTAGAACTAGGAGTAACTGCCAAGGCAGAGAGAGGAGCAGCCAGAGAGGAGGTACGTGCCTCTGAACACCTCTCTGCTACTCCAGCTGAGAAGGCTGATCATATTACAGAGGCCAACAGTCTTAAACAAAGATTTGCAATTCTACTCCTCCCCAAATTATAGTGTATCCACTCCAGGTCTACTGAAAATAGATGGACTCTTAAGTTTGGGTCTCTTGCAGATGACAGTAATCTCTTATCAGCTTTGTCACTGTGTGAGGAGCTCTGCCTGGTTTTCTGCTTTCTTCCTGCTCCCCAAAGGCTGTTCCTCATTCCCAAACAGAATTCCCTGCCTCTCAGGTTGGTACAAATCTTCAGCAACTGGAGCATCCTCTGTGCTCCCCAAACATCATGGGAAAAGTGCTCTCTCCATCCCTCACATGGGCTACAGAGCAGCGACTTGTAATTATACTTAAACCTCTCCCACCCTGTACCATCTAGTCTACACCCCAACCACAGCACCCACCACAAAACTGCCAAAGAAAAACAACCAACCATCGGTCCCTTTCCTGTTCTAGCCTATTCTGCCCCACTGCAAAAGCACAGTATGAGCCCTTCTTCAAAAGAGACTCCATCAGCACTGAGCAGGCATCAAACATGGGAGGGAAGAGAGCAGGAGAGCACATGCACATGAGTTTGGGGGCACACACCTATGTGCACCACACTGCCCATCCTTATGGGACTCTTCCAACTCGGTCTAGATGATTCTATTCTATTCATTTCTATCCTATCCTATCCTATCCTATCCTACCCTATCCTATTCTGCCCTATTCTATCCTACCCTACCCTATCTTACCCTGCCCTACCCTATCCCATCCCCTTCTATTCATTTCTATTCTATTAATTTCTATTAATTTCTATTTCTATTCTGTTATGTTCTATTCTATTAATTTCTATTATTTTCTATTTCTATTCTATTAATTTCCATTATATTAATTTCTATTCTATTTTATTCTATTCCATCCCATCCCACCCCACCCCATCCCATCCCATCCCATCCCATCCCATCTGTCCCTTTGCTGGTGTGCTGCTGATTATGGGAGGGAGGTCTAACAGTGAGCCTGCAGCACCCCTCACTTGTTACTTCTATTTTTAGCAGCATCAGATGCATCCCCAGACCACCCAGCAGCCAGGTGAGGAGCTGAGTGTGCCTGGGGGCTCTGGCATCTGCTGTTGCACCACCAAGGAGCCACCACCTCATCAAACACAAGGGGAGGAAAAGAACTACAGGAACGCAGGGCAGTGTGATAAAGCCACCTCCTCACTTGTCAGCCTGTGGTCAGGCTGAATATAAACCCCCAAGATTTCCAGTAGCCTGGTTACAATCCCTCTGAAATAGTAAATGTAAGAAGGCAAAGATGGTTTTGGTAGGACAAAGGCCACCTTCTGCACAGATGCATTCAAGGTACTCTAAGGCTGGATCAGGTACTGTTAGGTACTTCCTAAGAAAGCCAGGTCACTGCTTGGTGAAAGTCTGGGCAAGACAGAGAAGTTATGCATATTTTGTACAATACTATGAGCATGGTTTGTGAACAGCAGCATTACTTACTGACAATGGTGTTCCTCAGAGGTTGGGTGTCCACTGTGCTTGGCAGAACACAGGTGCTGCCCTTCCAAACAGAGAAGGCTGAGCATCATGGAAAGGAAGATCCAGATGTACAGAAATGTCCAGACAAGTCCATGTGTATCTAAACAGAGGCACAAAGACATTGCTGGCTTATCTGAAGCCACGAAAGCAGCCTGTGGCCAGTCCTTCCTCAGTCCCATCCCAATGCCTTCAGCTCAGCACCCTCCTGCTTCTCGTTCCCTTCCCCAACCAGGAGCAAGGAGCAACCACAGGGCCAACATGGAAAACATAATGTTGGACTTATTTTCAGACAGAAGGTTAGGAGTTGGAAGAGACCTCTGGAGATCCTGCCAGAGCAGGATCACCCAGACTGAATCCCACAGGAACACATCCAGGTGGGTTTGGATGTCTCCAGAGAAGGAGACTCCCCAGCCTCTCTGGGCAGCCTGTCCCAGGGCTCCCTCACCCTCACAGGGAAAAAGTTCCTCCTTCTGTTCCCATGGAACCTCCTCTGCTCCAGCTGCACCCGCTGCCCCTTGTCCTGTGGCTGCCAGCCCTGAGCAGAGCCTGGCTCCAGCCTCCTGACTCTCACCCTTTCCATATTGATAGACAGTGATGAGCTCACCCCTCAGGCTCCTCTTCTCCAGGCTGAAGAGGCCCAGCTCCCTCAGCCTCTCCTCATGAGGAAGGGGTTCCACTCCCTCCATCACCTTGGTGGCCCTGGCTGGGCTCTTTCAAGGAGTTCTATGTCCTTCTTGAGCTGAGGGTCCCAGAATTGGACACAATACTCCAGGTGTGGTCTCAGCAGGGCAGAGCAGAGGGGGAGAGGCAGTCCTGAATTTCAGATAAGCCTCAGCTTCGAAAGAAGGCAGACACAGGGAACTGCTGCACTTATTGTAGTTCAAGAGCACCAAGATGGGAGCTGTTTCTTCTAAAGAACTACCCAGCCCTGTGCTAAGCCTGCAGTAGATGACACATTTCTTGAAGCTGCCCAGGAGCACTCGCTGATTAACTTTAATTTTCTCTGTCCCAGAGACCTGTACAGTGTGTAGGGATAAATCCAGGTCATGCTCTCTGGAGGCAGATCGATAGCTCAATCAGAAACGGAGAAGATCCCCATTTGACATGCATGTTATTAGTGAGGGAATTCATTGATGGAGCCAGCACAGCCTTGTGTGTGGCAGTGAGAGCCCAGATAGCCCAGGGGAAGCAGACATCCATCCTTGCTTTGACTACACCCAAACCCTCCTGACAAAGGCAAACTGCTGGGGGTGGGGGGCAGCGAAACAACCCCACAGCGCTGTGTCCCACAACCTGGACAAAAAAGACTTCCCTTCATGTCTCCAGCCTGTACAAGATGACAGTTAGAAAGAATCTGCTGCCTGAGCTTGGCCCTGATGATAACTATGAATCACAGAGATGTCCATTTCCCAAAAGTGACTAAAATGAGGGGCAAAACCCTGCATGCAGTACAACAGTGCTCTGGAGAGCTTGCTGAAAGCTTTCCTTCCTCCTTAAAAAATCTTCGGTGCTGACTGGTGCTAACACTGGAAAAGATGAATTGCTGGTCAGATTTAAGGCAATTTAAATCCTTCCAGCTGTCTGTCTCTCCATTTCCTTTCAGAGGTTATAAAACACAGCAGCGTTCGAGGAAGATGTCCCTAGAGCTGAAAGCTCCTAGAGATGCAGGCAGCAAGGATGGTGAGAAGTGCCTTAAGTCCCAAGCAGCTGGAGCCCAATAAGCCTGAGAGTTTAGGTTTAAATCTTTCTCTCTCTCTCTCTGCAGGTACCAGAAGCTGGGCTGGGTCAGCCTGGAGAAGAGAAGGCTGTGGGGGGACCTCATTGCAGCCTGCCTGTCCCTGAAGGGAGCAGAGGAACAGGAGGGGAATCAGCTTGTTCAAGGGCAGAGCCTGGCAGGACAAGGGGGCTGGAGTGAAGCTGGAGGAGGGAAGGGGGAGAGGAGATCTGAGGGGGAAGTTCTTTGCAGAGAGAGTGGGGAGGGGCTGGCAGGGGCTGCCCAGAGAGGGGGTGGGTGCCCCGTGCCTGGGGGTGTTGAAGGCCAGGTTGGCTGGGGCCCTGGGCAACCTTGTGTAGCTCCAGGCCTGGAGGTTGGTGTCCCTGCCTGTGGCAGGGGGTTGGAGCTCTGTGCTCCTTGGGGTCCCTCCCAACCCAGACCAGTCTGTGATTCTATGCCAACACCAGTACCCCAGGCCTTAGGGTTAATCACTAGAAGTGGAGAAAGATTTGGTGGGCGCGAGCCTTTGTTCAAATATTGACTGCACATCACCATGGTTTCCCAGCCTCAAGCTAATGTAAACACTAGAATGAGCCAAGGGGAAAAAAAAAAACCCAAACCTTCCAAAATTCCTTTTTAATTTGTACTAAATTAATTTTGGAATTTCCTTCAGGCCAGCACCCAATGGCCTGGAGAGCTTTTTCATTCATATCTCCAAACAGGACAAAAAAAAAAACCCCAAACCCTTTCATAGAATCTGCAAGCTGTGGCTTTTTCATGGGGATGATTTCTGTTGAGCAAGGAAAAACTCAGGTTAATTAGGCCAAATAAGCTGATGCAGTCAGAGACAGAGACGCAGAGGTTGCAAGATTGAAATCCATCAAGACACCGAGTCGACAGATGCCCTCTTAACTTGTTTGTTATTTTCTAGGGGGTTTGGCCACATAATTAGATTGAAATATATTGCTTTTTTTTTTTTTCTTACACTAAATGCACCAATGTAAAAGGTCTTCATAGATACAGACTGGGAGAAGAGCTCCTTGTGAGTAGCCCTGCTGAGAAGGACTTGGGGATTCTGGTAGACAAGAAACTTCCCCTGAGCCAGCAGTGTGCTCTTGCAGTTTGGAAGGCCAATGGGATCCTGGGCTCCATCAGCAGAGGGGTGGCAGCAGGGACAGGGAGGGGATTGTCCCTCTCTGCTCTGCCCTGTGAGGCCCCAGCTGGAGTCCTGTGTCCAGAGCTGGGGCCCCAATACAAGAAAGATGTAGAACTGTTGGAGAGGGCTCAGAGGAGGCCACAGAGATGCTCAGAGGGCTGGAGCAGCTCCCCTAGGCAGAGAGGCTGAGGGAGCTGGGCTGGGTCAGCCTGGAGAGGAGAAGGCTGTGGGGGGACCTCATTGCAGCCTGCCCGTCCCTGAAGGGAGCAGAGGAACAGGAGGGGAATCAGCTTGTTCATGGGCAGAGCCTGGCAGGACAAGGGGGCTGGAGTGAAGCTGGAGGAGGGAAGGGGGAGAGGAGATCTGAGGGGGAAGTTCTTTGCAGAGAGAGTGGGGAGGGGCTGGCAGGGGCTGCCCAGAGAGGGGGTGGGTGCCCCATCCCTGGGGGTGTTGAAGGCCAGGTTGGCTGGGGCCCTGGGCAACCTTGTGTAGCTCCAGGCCTGGAGGTTGGTGTCCCTGCCTGTGGCAGGGGGTTGGAGCTCTGTGCTCCTTGGGGTCCCTTCCAACCCAGACCAGGCTGGGATTCTATGAACCCATAAACAAGAGAAGATTTGCTTCTCCACTCTCTTGTTGTCAGATGGGAGCAGGATTTGGCCTTTTGAGCACAAAGGAGAGAAATAAAGGTGATGGGAAACCAACCTTCAGATACTCTGATGCTGCAGGAGTGAGAGCTTTAAGCTGGCAATTTTAAAAGCACAGTTCTGTTAAATAAATAATCCAAGAAATTGGGAAAGCTGATTTTCTAGTCAAAGAACAAACCCATTTCCAAGCAGCCTCACTCACTTGGGAGTAGTGCATATTTAATAGAAAAGAAAGATCTACAAAAGCCCAGGTGCAAGATTTACATTCAACTGAATGACAAAGGATGCTGAAAAAGAATTGCTACATTTTGGTGAAATCTCTGGCTTTCAGCACTTGTGAATTTAGGAATAGTTCCATTTTTAAAAAGCTTTCATGGAAGCACTGCTATCCCTAAGAAAAAAAAAGAAAAAAACTTGCTGAAAAAATTAATTTCCAGTGGTTCCCTTTTATTCCCTCAGGTCTTTAAAAATCTCAGATTGAAATGGATGAATATGCAAGTGCCACTTATTGACGGCCTCCCACAAGCAGCAAAATCCTTTGAAATCATTGAGGAGGTAATTGTAGAAGAAGTTATATGCATAAAATTACTTCTCTGGTGCAATACGGATCATAAATCAGTTCACAATCAATCTATCCACAACCATTTCAATCTGGAAGGTTTAAAAATATCTATCTCTACCCAGAAAAACCAAAGTTAAACTACCAGGAACAGAGAGAGACATGATTGAAGGATGTATTTCTCTCTTGATGTGCTGCAGCTCGTTGGAGCTATAGGATATTTTCATATTCATTGGATTTAGCACGGGAACTCACTGGTTGATGGTTTTTTGTGTTGCTTAATTACACCAGCAACACATTGAAAACCCCAGCCACAGCAGTCACTGCACTAACTAAAAGAAGATGTAAGGCAAGTGTGAGGTGGACACCATGATCCCTGGATCTTGGCATTGGAATAGGCTGCCCGGAGGGGTGTGGAGTCTCTTTCTCTGGAGATATTCAAGCCCCATCTGGACACTGACCTGTCCTAGGAACCCTGCTTTGGCAGGAGGTTGGACCTGATGACCTCTGGAGGTCCCTTCCAACACCTATGATTCTGTGATTCTGTGATCTCCTCTTCCTGTGGCAGGGGGTAGAATTCTCTGATCTCTGATCTTTGGGGGGTGGAATTCTCTGATCCCAACCTTACCCAACCCAGACCGTTCTATGATTCTATGATTCCATGTTACTGGTGGCCAGATCTAGACTTCTGCCTTGCTCCTTATCAAGAGCAGATGCCAACTTTTAGTTAGTCACTGCACTAAGTAAAACAAAATATAAGGCAAATGTGAGCTGGACACCAAAACCCCTAGATCTTTTCATCTTCTCTTCCCACGGCCACGTTAGTGGTGGCTGGATCTAGACTTCTGCCCTGCTCCTTGTCAGGAGCAGATGCCAACTGCTGCATCACACATGGGATTAGAAACACGACCAAACCTGTAGGCAGTACAGCGCTCAGTACTTCTGCTAACAGGGTTGGGTAAGGTTGGGATTTCTCCTTTTTTGTTTGTTTCTGTCAGGTTCTACTTATGGGAAAGCCCAGAGGTATAACATGGCATTCTTTCATTCTTCCCCTAAGTCTCTTTGAAGGTCAATAAGCCACCCAAACAGGAGCACAAGGGCTCCAACTGCTGCTATACCTGGTTGCTCAGTGGAATGCTGTATGTAAGTGGTTTTAATAGGTGGCTTACAGGGAGGGACAGAGCGTCACAGAAATGATCCAATGGCTGGAGCACCTCTCCTATGAAGCCAGGCTGGGAGAGTTGGGGTGGTTCAGCCTGGAGAAGAGAAGGCTCTGGGGGGACCTTATGGTGGCCTTCCAGTCCCTGAAAGGTGCCTGTAAGAAAGCTGAGGAAGAACTGTTCCCAGGGGCAGGGAGCGACAGGATGAGGGGT
The DNA here is from genome assembly GCA_027925045.1 of Hypotaenidia okinawae. Lineage (NCBI taxonomy): Eukaryota > Metazoa > Chordata > Aves > Gruiformes > Rallidae > Hypotaenidia > Hypotaenidia okinawae. The sequence goes on from BSDF01000004.1 coordinate 29,369,494, forward strand.
GATGGGTTTAAACTAGAAAAGGGGAGATTTAGGTTGGATATTAGGAAAAAAGATCTTCAGTGTGAGGGTTGTAGATCACTGGAACAGGTTGCCCGGAGAGGTAGTGGAGCTGGAGATATCCAAGGTCATCCCTGGGGACATTCAAGCTCAGGCTTGATGGGGCTCTGAGCAACCTGCTCTAGTGAAGATGTCCCTGCTCACTGCAGGGGGGTTTGGACTAGATGTCCTTGGAAGGTCCCTTCCAACCTTACACATTCTATGATTCTATGATCACCTGCAGCTGAATCAGCCAGCATTGGTGATGAGGTGAAAACTGGGTTCTTCCAAAATTGATCACAAACAGCCCTGACAGGAGCTTGAACCTGCTTTCCAGCTAATCTTTTCAATAAACAAACATCTGAAAAGAGCATGCTCCATTTAACAGATCCCACACTTGAAAACAAAAGGGATTGTTTAAAACTCACCAGAAGGAGCAGAGGAGTAGGCTGAGACGAAACGTGGAGCAGGTACCTCAGGTCCACACCCAAATTTTATTTCCTCCTAAGGAAAAAAACCCAACCTTAGGGCAATCCCCTAGATCAATTGCTCCATTTTAGAAGTAGAAAAATATTTGAAAATGTGAAATAAGTACGTTCAGTGGGCCCTGTGCTTAGCAGAGGAAGGGACTCTGCAAAAGGATATTTCCAGAGGACGACATGAGCAGGCACCGAGCAGATTCTGCCTGTGTTCACATACTTACAATAACAGTAGGTGAAATACATTATTAGTGACGGTTGATGTTGACTTTTACATTTTCCAAGGGTAAGGTTTATGACTAATGAGTCCCATAGTAGCCTCACACTACAAGAAATAACACCATTATAATATCAAAGCAGTAACCAGAGCGCAGAGCTGGCCGAGATGTAAAGCTGGGATGGGATCACCCTCAGGCCGTGGGTTTTCACCCCTCTGCTTTAAAGAGATTGGCTTTAAATAAAAAATGAGGACAGGAGCTTTTCACCTCGACAAATTACTTGTAAAATTACCTTTGGCCTACCTAAATCTCCCTGGGTTGTGGAGCAGAAAGACGGCGTTTCCCTTTTGTCTTGCACCCCCTCTGCACTGCTAAAACAGATGCCACGTTGTGTACTGAGCAGTTGCAGTCTCTGAGGCATGGGGAACCAGGCTCACGTCTCCACACCAAGTCAATGACAGGGCCTAGGTCGTTTGGCTCCCTGGTCTGTACTTCTAGAACTGCATGCTGTCCTTCTGCTCAAAACCAGCCAGTTGCTGCTTCTGGATTCTCAGATTAAAGGATTTTAGCTTAATAAACTGGGTGGGATGGCTACTTGGACCAAGTATAAAAGAATCCTAGTACCTACCTGTGGGTTTGCAGGAGTTTCTTGCAGTTCCCATTTCCAAGCAAACGTCTCTTGATGCTTTCAAGCAATGTTGATGCCCTAGAGAGATACAGATGAACGTTCATGTGACACACTTGCTTCATATCCTTCTAGAAAGCAGATACAAAACTGTCTCAGTGATTTTAAGATTCCAAGCCGGCCTTGAATACCTCCAGGGAAGGAGCAGCCACCACCTCCCTGGGCAACCTGTGCCAGGGCCTCACCACCCTCAGAGGGAAGAATTTCTTCCTAATATCCAATCTAAATCTACCCCCTTGTAATTATAAACCCCTTGTCCTATCCTATGCCCTACTCCAGGCCCTACTAAAAAGTCCCTCCCCAGCTTTCTTGGAGGCCCCTTCAGGGACTGGAAGGCCACTATAAGGCCTTCCAGCTTTCTTGTAGGCCCCTTCAGGGACTGGAAGGCTGCTATAAGGTCTCCCTGGAGCCTTCTCTTCTCCAGGCTGAGCAACCCCAACTCTCTCAGCCTGGCTTCATAGGAGAGGTGCTCCAAGCCCTTTAATCATCTTTTTGGCCTCCTCTGGACCTGTTCCAACAGTTCCACATCCTTCTTGTGTTGGGGACTCCAGCGCTGGACACAGTTCTTTTTGTTTGTGTAAACAATATATATGTTTAAAGAGTTCATGTGGATCAAAAAAAAGAGAGTTGAAGCAGTTATGAAAATTATATATGTGTGTGTTATTGGTTAAATTATCAAAAAGAAAACATTGTGTGGAGAAGTCTTTCTCTGTTCCACTGCACTCAGTGTTAGAAAGGGAGGCAAAGAGCAAAGCCAGAGCCCAATCTGTTGCAACTTTTCAACCCCAAATTTCCCATTTTAATCAGAAGAGGCTTATCTGGTTGCATTGTAAAATTCCTTGTCAAGAGTAATCAAAATGACACATCCCTGTGAGAAATATAACTTTAAAACACAGTCCATAAAAACAGAGTATATAACATTACTGACATTGTGATAAAACACTGACAGGAACGGCAAGATGCTCTTCTTACAGTTCTCACAGCATTATCCACATGCCTCCTATGATCTTCCCAGCATGGGAAAGCTGTGAAGGGTCATAATTAATTGGCTTTGTGCTCTGTTTACTTCTCTTGCTGATATAACCAGGTCTGTTAGAAGTATAAACCATGCCTACAAGTGATGTGACTATGACAGCAAGCCTCAGTAACTTATCTGCTGATAAAAAAAAATTAATTAAAAAAATCTCTTTGCTAGTAGGACTTCTGCTTCACCCTCAGTTTGAGCTGCCTGAAGGTTTCTTGTTGGAAATGCTGGGGATGGGTGTTTGCCAGCCTGGCACTCTCTGGTCCTGGGTTCAGCCCTCATTCTGAAAGATCACCACATCACAGAATCGTAGGGGTTGGGAGAGACCTCCAGAGCCCATGGGGTCCAACCCCCTGCCAAAGCAGGGTCCCTAGGACAGGGCACACAGGGCTCGAATCTCTCCAGAGAAGGAGACTCCACAACTCCCAGGAGGGCAGGCACGGGGGTACCACACAGCACCCAACTGCTGAGCCCGAGGCAGACAAAGCTCAGTGGAACTCTACTGACCCAAACTCCCTTATTTTACAGCCTGTTCTAAATGTCAGTATTTTCCTTTAGAGCAGCTGAACTGTACAATAAACTTGCACATTTTGAAGTATAGGCTGGGACAACCTGGAAGTTCCTAGTTCATCTTTCACAGTTGCACTTTTCATTGCTGCTTTTAGACAGCAAGAGTCCCACTGGCTTCACTGGGTTTAGAAGTTCATACTTTTTCCACACAGACTCTTGTTTTCAAAAAGTGCCTGCACAAATATCCATGGCAATAAAATACACACATCAAATCAAACAAAACCTCTGAGCCAAGCAAATGCTTCCCAATGCCTTTGCTCCATCACCTGGGCAATGCTCCTTATGTGACACGGGCTGCTCTACGGAACGCAGCCTTCCCCTCCTCAACTAACGTTACCACTGCTCAGCTGAATAAATACATTCTTTCAGCTCACTATTTTTATCTCGGCTCTGTGTCCATTCCCAGAGATCATTCCTTCTCTGGTTACAGGGCTTTCACAACCTCTTCTGCCAGGGGGGTGTTGGAGCCCTGACCAGCCCACTGTAGCCTTCCTCAAGGGCTGCCCGTCTTGCTTCTCAGAGTTGCCATCAGGAGAGGAAGGCAGGACAATACACACGTCAGGGTGACACATCTTTTGCCCCATTTTTAAGTGTTTGCATGTTTTAATTCTAATTTAAGTTTTCAAACCAGTCATTATATCCACTTCAGGAAGTTCTTGGAAGCACACCAAACCAGGACTCGACTGCTTTACATGATTTTCCCTTTCTCCAACTCAGAGCCTACCTGATCACATCAAAACTCTTCAGAAAGAAGCTGAAACTGTTGCTTTAACTTAAGCTTAAACTGAAGCTTAAACCGCTGCTGAAATTGCCAGCATCCACAGCAGGACCAGATCTGAGACTTCGGACAAAGTCAGTCAGGAACCTCCCCTTCATAGCATGGCCTCCTCTGAGGTTTATCTCCTTGGCACATATTAAGAAGCCCCTACTTCCAAGCTCGAAGTCTACATCATTTTTGATTGCAAATTACTTATGCCTTAGCTAAAAAAGTAATGACATTGAGGGGCATCTAACCAGTCTGCATCAGCCACCTCCTTCCCACAACCCCTCCCTTTCTCCTTCCCACACCCACATACCAGCACTCAGGGTGTATTTCTCTGACAGCTCCACGTGTACTAGAAAAAACACCAGGTAACTGCTTGGGTTGGGGAGGAAGGAGCATGACGTTGAGCTGCTTTCCTTCCCATGAAAGAGGCTGCCTTCTCCAACAGCCCCAAATATCACAAGGAAATGAAAGGGACAAATTAACTGAAACACCCTGTGCAATTCATCTACCATTTCATTTGATTGACTTGTGTATCCACCCACTTACTATCACCCTAATGAAGATGCCATAAAAACTCTTAGTTACTTAAAAGCTAGTAATTAGTACAGTTTAAGGATGTATAAACTCAGGAGCTGTCACACTGGCCACCCAGTGGGGTAGCTATTAGTGAAATGGAAACAAGGAAGGCCTGGCATGCAAAACAGGGGCTGTGTGATCTGAATAATTCAACTTTTGGGAGCTGCAGCACATGGCAGAGCCTGATGGACGTTCCCATCAGCAAGAGACCCAGCATCGTGCCTGTTTTTCCACTGTGGCTTTGTGCCAGGGTCAGCTCTGCACAGACCTCACCTCTCTGGTGCTGGTGGGATAAGCCAGAGGCACCATCAAGGATCATCTGCTGCACTGCTGTGAATGCAGCTTGGGCAAATGATGCTGTTTGAGGCTTTAGGCTTTGTGCTAGTGAAGATTGTGCCCCTAGTGATTGTGCCCCTGGACTGGGCACTGGGGAGGCTGCACCTCGAGTGCTGGGTCCGGTTCTGGGCTCCTCACCATCAGAAGGACATGGAGGTCCTGGAGCGTGTCCAGAGAAGGGCAACCAGGCTGGGGAAGGGGCTGAAGGGCAAATCCTCTGAGGAGCGGCTGAAGGAGCTGGGGGTGTTGAGCCTGGAGCAGAGGAGGCTGAGGGGAGCCCTTCTGCCCACCTCCCCTGCCCTGCCAGGAGGGTGCAGAGAGGTGGGCACTGGTCTCTTCAGCCAGGGGCCAGGAGCTGGGACGAGGGGCAATGGGCTCAAGCTGTGCCAGGGCAGGCTCAGCTCAGCTGGGAGGGCAAAGTTCTTCCCTGGCAGAGTTGTGGGGCTGTGGCACAGGGTGCCCAGGGAGGGGGCTGAGTCCCCAGCCCTGGGGGTGTTTAACAGCTGGGGAGATGAGGTGCTCAGGGATCTGGTTTAGGACAGGATGGGGACGGTTGGACTTGATGATCTTAAAGGTCTTTTCCAACCTTGTGCTTCTGTGATTCTGATCCATGTTTCAAATGTTCAGGATTATTCCTGTATGGAGATCTCATCTTTGCTTTGGAATGAGTTGGCATTACAGCAGCCCTGTGCTGAGGAGCCCAGAACTGGACCCAGCACTCGAGGGGCAGCCTCCCCAGTGCCCAGTCCAGGGGCACAGTCCCCTCCCCAGACCTACTGGCCACACTATTTCTGACACAAGCCAGGATGCCATTGGCTTTCCTGGCCACCTGGGCACACTGCTGGGTCATGGTCAGCCTGCAGTCAACCAACACCCCCAGGTCCTTCTCCTGACAGCTCTCCAGCCAGTCTCCCCCAAGCCTGTAGCGCTGCATGGGGTTGTTATGTCCCATCAGCATCTGAATTATTCAGCTGAGCTCACTGCCTTGGTCTCATCCATAAAAGCCACAGCGCTCAAGAAGTGCTGCTTTTTGAAACAGGTCTAAACGTGGTTCGTTGCCAAGTCGGTGTGTTTGCTTTGATTTTGCTTTTTTGGGCCTTTTTCTTCTTTTAAATACTTTTTTTTCCCCCCCTCCTAAGTTTTCAAACGTGACTAATATGGAACCACCAAGATCTTGCAGAATAAACAACAGAAAGGTTGGAGGTTTTTTAATAGAAAATTTCATAGTGATGATTAGGGGGCTGGGGAACTTTTACTTTACAAAGAGACACTAAAAAGGAAATGGCTGTTTATCCAGTTCCTGGGAAAATAACTAAATGCTGGCTGGTATTTATTCAGCTGAATTATTAGAATAGCATTTGCTCCATATACTTAAAAGTTGTGTCAGCATTTCCATTATGAAGCTTAGCACTTAAGAAAATCAACCCAGAAGCAAATTGGTTAATAAATAAAAATCGCCCCAATAAATCAAATTAGCTTTTTATAAAGTTAAATTGCTTTTTAAAATTCTGACTATTTAAGAAGATGTTGAAAAGAACAAAGAGATACTGGTAACAAACTGTACCAGAAAGCCTTCAGGATGCTTTCATACTGCTAAATATATAAAAAGTCCATTAAGAAGCAGTTTATATTTTTTTCTCCATACTTAGCAGAATAAAGACAAAAAATCACAAGTAATTTCATGGACAATTTTGTCCCTCTGAAGTTCTTTTCCTCTGTAAGGACTGAAAAGGACTCTTATTTTGAATTTTAGATATTTTATATGTCTTAATATTATTTTTTTTTACTAGAGGCTGGTTTCCCATTATAAAATTCCAGTGAACCGAACATTTTAATGAGGATTTTGACCAATATGATTAAAAAGCCTTTTCTCAATCATTACTAAGTACTATTTCATTGGAAAGATGTTGACACTCTCCCAAATATTTAATAAAATGAATACTTTTTACTCACTATAAAAAATCACTGCCTGCTTCTACTCAGGCAATGCGTGTGTATCCCCACTTCCAGTCCCACTGGGGTTACTCTGGTGTGCAAAGTTGCACACTTGGAACGTGGGTTTTGAGACATGATTGTCAATTCTTTCTTCTGTAAGCAATAGCTATGAGTCTTAATACTGAAATTACTAAATCTCTGTGTACAGGATCTCTGCCAGAACCATGTATGCCTTTTCCACACCCACAAAACAACAGCACCCCAGCTAGCTGGGGGCAGAAGATTTAACACCAGTGGAATTACATGATAATCCACTTGCTTCTTGGGGTGTCAGTTTGTTTACTCTGGGCATTGTTGGCTTAATCGTGAAGTCTTAATCAGGGCAGGTTTAGATTAGATGTTAGGAAAAAAATCTTCCCTGAAAGAGTTGTTGGGATGTGGCACAGGCTGCCCAGGGAGGGGGCTGAGTCCCCAGCCCTGGGGGTGTTTAACAGCTGGGGAGATGAGGTGCTCAGGGATACGATTTAGCACAGGACAGGGATGGTTGGACTTGATGAACTTAAAGGTCTTTTCCAACCGTGTGATTCTGTGATTCTTCTCCCTCTTCCTCAGCCCCATGTCCCACCACCTCACCCTCCTTAGTGGGAAGCAGCTTTTTATTCTCTAGTATTTTGTTAACTAATAAGTCCCCCTCATCATATTCCCCTAATGAGATTCCTTCTTGTGTCCACACCGCTATTCCCTTCACTCCAAAATGAAGTGCCAACAGACTAGCCCACAAGATGAGAGAGAGAGACAACCCACCGACATCCCTACATCAGCAGTCCCCATCACCCCCTCCAAACCAAAGGCCAAAAGCCCTAACACTTATAGTTACAGGAAGGTTCCCCCCACCAGGACAGGCTCCTCGCGCCGCCGCAGCACGCGCCCTGGTATTATTGATACCATTCCTACGTTGCCTAATGCAAAGCTCTGCCCCTCTGTACCTGAAACCTTGTTAACAACAACATTCCTAACATTGGGCCTGACATCCCTGGGATTATGTTTAATGTGGGTGTGACCTGAAGTAACCCCCTGATACATGATCATGATGCTAAGCTCTTTATTTATTTATTCTTCCTTATTTCAAATGGTGAAGATGATTAATGCCACTACCTTTACTGGGATGACCTCTGCTTTCTGGGGGCTGTCCTTGAAGGACATCCATTTAAGGAAAACGCTGATGAATCTAATCTCTCCTCGTCAGGCTATGCAAATGATGACTCTGTTGGAACCTTGTGAACACCTACTTCATAAGTGGGAAAAGCTGCTGGAAGAGACTTGGAGACTCCAGCGGACACAGCAATAATCCTTATAAGCAGAAAAAAAGGGCTCCTACAGCCAACAGCAGTGATGTAAACCACTAGGCCTTGAGGAGTTTCCTGGTACAGAGAACTGGACAAACATTAAATAGATGTTGCTTAGTTAGATGTTTCCTGTGGGATTTAGTCTGGGTGATCCTGCTCTGGCAGGGGGTTGGACTAGATGATCTTTCAAGGTCCCTTCCAACTCCTAACAGTCTGTGATTCTGTGAAAACACAACTGGGAGCCTGGAAGTTTCAGGACATTGTCTTTAAGGTGAGGATGACCTGGGGAGTGTTTCTGGGTAACACCAGCCAACCCACATGTCTTACATCGGCAGTGCCTCAGCTATTTGTAGTAATTTGGCAGCTTATTTTGTAGGTTATTTGGCAGCAACAGCTATTTGATAGCTATTACTGCAAGATCTAGGAGAGTATTTTGTGTTAAACAAATGAGGCGGATATATCCACTTCCTGCCCTCCCTCTCCAATTCTCAAGCTGATGATGATCTTCTTGGACCGTTTTCATCTGTCAGAATGATTCTCCAGGCAGTTCCTGTGAACAACCCCTGGTGTCTACAGAGTTTCTTAGAAGCTTGCTTAAATCTAGGCTTAACAGTATCCCATTTAAACACCTGTGGGGAGCACACCTGAGGTTTCCCTTGGGATACTTTCTACCTTTCTCGGCACCCTCTGCTCCAGACTCAGAATGCATTTCCTGAGAAATCAGCACCCACTGCAAAAGCACCCAGATCTTCACCAAATACCCATTTCCAAAGTCACAATTTTGTTCTCAATAAATTAATGGGACCATATTTTAGAGAAGCCTGCATCAACTTCATCCTCCTATCTACGTCCACACAGATATACTTAAGGCAAAAGCATAGCTGCAGCATGTTGTCATTTCTGTCCTGGGAAGCCTTTTTTGAATTCAGTGTGGTGTGATTTGCAAGAAGCAGACAGACTAGATGAACTTGGCCATCTCTGGTAAACAGCAGCATGTGCTGAAGGCTAAGTAGCAGTACTATTGTCACCATGAGGGTCCAAGCATATAAATGAGGTGAAGGTAAGTAAAATCTAGTATCTTTTCCAAATATGACTGAAATTCATATTTTTATATATATGTTTTTTTCCTGTTTGTGTCAATTTTCTTAGGAAAGAATAGAAAAATAGAGCCTCCCTTTCAGAAGTCACCCCTTGCTTGCAGATGACACCACTCCTTGTACCTATGGGGCATAAAAACACCTTTTGCCTTTATGTCTCTCAACAAAGAACAAAGGGAAAGGTAGAAAAGATGAGAGAACAACTTAATTGCTCCTCACTGATTGGGTCATAGTTACCTCTAATATGTAACGTAGCTTAATGCAGCATACTAGTTAGGATATGATATATTAGAAGGAGCTAGAACTACTAGTCAAACTTTGTTCCAATCCAAAGAAATTTAATGCTGGGTTGCATATTTGGTTGGCTAAATTATGTCTGTATTTAATTTGCACATGCCTGTGTGTTCCTCTGAGTCAGCTGGACGAAGAAGTGAGACATTATAATCCCTTGTGGGATTCCCAGCTGAGTCAAAAGTAGGTAGCATCCAGACCTTCAGGAAAATTCACTGGGTGAGGCTTCCCAATCGTTTTCCATCTGGACTGAAGGAGTTTCCAGAATCACAGACCTTTAGGTGAAATGGAGATGAGAACTTGATGCCTGAGCCTGAAGGACACCTGACCCAAAGGAAGCCAGAGGAGGTCACCCTATGCTGTGTGTCCACTATCTCAGAAAAGAGGTATGGAGCTGGGGAGGATGATTAAAGGGCTGGAGCATCTCCCCTGCCAGGAAAGGCTGAGGGAGCTGGGGCTGTTCAGCCTGGAGAGAAGCAGCCTGAGAGGGAATCTGATCCCTGGGGATCAAGAGCTGAAGGGGGGACACAGGGGGACATGGGCAGCCTCTTCTCAGGGTCTGTGGGGACAGGACAAGGGGCCATGGGCTCAAGTTGGAGCAGGGGAAGTTCCAGCCCAATGTGGGGAAGAACTTCTTCCCGGTGAGGGTGAGGGAGCCCTGGGACAGGCTGCCCAGGGGGTGTGGATTCTCCTTCTCTGGAGAGATTCCAGCCCTGTGTGCCCTGTCCTAGGGACCCCGCTTTGGCAGGGGGTTGGACCCCATGGACTCTGGAGGGCCCTTCCAACCCCTATGAGTCTGTGATTCTGTGACCTGCTGGGGATGCTGCAGGTCTGGGTCCCCGATGGGACTGAACATGACCCTGCACAAAGGGGGCACCTTAGCTCCTGGCTTTACCCCACAGACCTGCATGAACCCTCTTCCCACTGACACACAGCTCTTGCACAAAGGCTGAAAGTCACCTCCCAACCCCCGTGACTTCTCCCAGGGACACTTAGCCTCCAGAGTGACTGCTTCACCTCTTGGTTTCTTACAGCCACCGTTTCTGAGCAGCAGGCTTCATACTTTTCAGCCCTTGTCTTGTTCTTTCAAAGAATGAAATTACCTGTCAGGGACATTTGCCATATATATTTTTACCACCACAGCAGAACTATTTTAAATACTGCTAGATTATTAAAGTTCTCCTTCAGGAATACTTCAGAAATAATTTTGCTGCCCTCTAGCCTACTGTTGAAATCTCTCTAGCACGCCAGCATTTATCCTTCAGGAATGCTTCTGAAATAGCTTTACTCTCTTTACTGTCCTTTTCATTACTATTGAAATCCTTCCAGAATGCTCAAGTTAACCTTCAGTGAGATGCCAGAATAACTTTCACAGGCTGGAAGGGTTTTGGTGCTGACTTAAAGGATATCAAAATGCAGTTTTGTCTCTTTTTTTCCCCTCTTTTTTTTTTTTTGGTTGGTTTTTTTATGTTTCAGAGTCAGGGTCGTGGTGGTAAGAGAGAGATGCACACACTTCACTGCGTCGCGTATCGTGTTTATATAAACACATATAACCACTCAGGCTGCAGTTTGAGTGGCCCTGGAACCCAGAGAAAGTTATTTTTAAAAAGAGCTTCTAAAAATTGCCAAAGCATGAACCAAAGTGACAGCAGGGAACGTGGTTTTGTTTGCTTAATGGACCTCCAAGTGAATTCTGCTGAGCTTACTCTGACAATGAAAGTTTTGAGGGCACGAGCCAACTTCTTTGATTAAAATGAAAAAAGATCACAAACCTTTGCCCCAAACTCTGATTGAACCCAAATTAAATCTATTTTGAGGTGTGAAAAGTTCCCTTTGTTTTTTGTTGCTGTGCATGGCTGGGTTCAGCAGGGGGAAACGTTCAAATACTGCAACAAAGGCTGAGCCTGTCATGCTTCCAGCTCAACAGGATCAGAAAACCCCAAGGTCCTGGGAGACGTTTCTAATAAACTTCTGAAAAGCTGAGATGATTTAGACTGTTTCACTTTCCATTCTCATTGATTGCCTTTATCAGGTCTCTATTAAACTTGATAAAGGTTTATAAGCTGCCCACGGGGGTGTGGAGTCTCCTTCTCTGGAGAGATTCCAGCTCTGTCTGGACGCTGACCTGTGTGACCTGTCCTAGGGACTCTGCTTTGGCAGGGGGTTGGACTCAATCTCTGGAGGTCCCTTCCAACCCCTAGAATTCTGTGATTCTGTGAAACCAGCCAACAATATATACCAGCTTGAGATTCCCATGGCTGACCACCAAGCAAACTTTTATTCTTGTTGCAAGCAGCAAAAAGACTTCTGCTTGTGTTTGGTGGGGAGAATGTGGAGCAAGCCAAAAACCCACTACTTGTGTCAACTGAATTGAGTGCTAGTGAAATGGTAACAAGAAGGATCATTATTTTCCAGCTCAGAAAAGTGAGGGGTGTAAAGGCATCACACACCTCGGCACCTCCTCCTGGTTAGGGTGTTGGTGCCTGCTCAGCCCGTTGTCTTTTATGGGACCTGTTCTCAGTCTCATGACCTTCCCCAGGCATTGTGGCCAAAGAGAAAGTGCCTTGTGGAAGGCTGTAGGTAAGGAAAGGCAAAAGGCAGTCCAGCACCTTTCCTGAATCCAGCAGGCTCCATAATAGGGCCATTATTTCGGAGCGAATCATTCTGGTGGTTGCTGGCATTTTCACACGCTGGCATGCAATCCTGGTCTCTGCTCAAGTCTAAAGCTCTGACCAGAATCAACAGAATAAAAATGAAATTATGAATGCCTATGCACTCACTGACTGTTTCTTTGCCTCATTCTGTTCAAATAGATTTTTGTCCATCGTTGATTTTTCCATTTTGCTCTGCAATTGCATCCATGACAAGCAGAGATCAGCTACGACTTGGAGTGGGGGTGGGGGGTCACTTGCACTTCTCAGCAAGGACTCCAAAGAGTTTTGATTTAAAACAAAATCTTCTGAAAAGATTTCCTACTGTGTCAATAAGAAGTCTTATTAAACTTTCATAAGATATCCAATGATGTTTTTAGAATGGTTTGTCATGAATGGAAGCCTGTAGCTAAAGCAATATACAAACGTATTGATGTGATTTTTTGTGAACACCTTATAGGAATATTTGTAACAATACTACAATGTGGCTTAGAAATACAAATTTGAGGAACCTGATCATGTTTCTTCTGTCTTAGGATAAAACCAAGACTGTACATTCTGCACAGGAGAGTCAACGTGCTCATCTGGGCTCCCTGGGACAAACCAGCCAGGGATCTCCTGGAGAGAGTCCAGAGGAGGCTCCCAAGGGGATGAAGGGCCTGGAGCATCTCCCCTGCCAGGAAAGGCTGAGGGAGCTGGGGCTGTTCAGCCTGGAGAAGAGAAGACTAAGGGGGGACCTAATTAATGTTTATAAATATCTTAAGCAGGGGATGCAGGGGGAATTGGCCAGCCCCTTCTCAGTGTCTGTGGAGACAGGACAGGGGGCAATGGCTGCAAGTTGGAGCATAGGAAGTTCTGCCCCAACATGGGGAAGAACTTTTCCCCAGTGAGGGTGAGGGAGCCCTGGGACAGGCTGCCCAGGGGGTGTGGAGTCTCCTTCTCTGGAGAGATTCCAGCCCTGCGTGCCCTGTTCTAGGGACCCTGCTTTGGCAGGGGGTTGGACCCGATGATCTCTCAAGGTCCCTTCCAACCCCTGTGATTCTGTGATGCCCCTCTAAAAAACTATGGGCAATGTGGTTTTTATCCCCAGATGAAGGTCAGTCCCAGGGTTGCCTGCTGAATAGTCAAGCTCTTCTGAGAAATAACAAAAAGCTGTGCCTGCCTCTCCATTGCTTTGAGGCAATGAGCTTGTTTGAACTGAGAACATACCTCCATGCAGAAAAATACAGCATCATCTGTAGTGTCCAACAGCAGATGGTTCAGTACAGCCAGCAAGGTCCTGCTCCTCCAAACCTCTGGAAAATGAGCTGAATGCTGAGCACACACCTGAGACCTGGGGATTAAAGTAAGAAGTTGTCTCATCTTCTTCACACAAGTGTTTTGCAGGATTAAGGTCTGCTCAAATGATATAAAGCAGTGACAAGTTCTCCCCTCCAGCTCATGAAACTGCCTCTTGGATTCAAAGAGGACTGGCAATTGTTTGCTTTATCTCATAGCAAGTTCATTTAACTGCTAGAGGTAAAAACATTGAACCTTTCCCTTGTTAAGCATTGCACCCTTGATTATTATTATTATTTAAATAGTCCTGTTGCTGGAAGATGTAGAGCACAGTGGTAAAAGCAGTTGGATCATACTCCCCACCCTGCATTTACACTCCTTCCCAAATTTCCAGCTATTCCTCATCACAAGGAGACCTTTACTACAACAAAATATTATTTTAAAGCCATACTAACAGTAATTAGAGGCAATTGAGTTTTATCAACTAACACAAACTGTGGGATTTCAGACTTGGATTTCAGCTGGTATTTTAATGAAGTGTGCGCTAACAACACAAAATCTTCTGTCACTCCAGCAGCTGAGTTTCATATACAGACCTTTGATAGGGAGACCATGTGTTAACACTCAGATGGTTCCAGCACATGAGTGTACACACCAGCAGGCCATAGATCCATCACCCAGGTCAATTTTCTAGCCCCCACCCCCTCTTCCCTTCCCCACCCCGGTGAATGATCTGATGTGGTGGGTATGAGCTCTTGTTCAGGCACTAGGAAAACTGATGGCAAAACCCAACCTTTTCTGTCCCACCCATGTGTCCCCATGGTCCTGGTGTGGCACCCAGTCCTTTCCCTTAGTGCATACACACATTACAAATGCTGTCATCTGCTACAGATGTCAATCACAGTGGGGCTAATCCTGTGTCTGTCAAAGCAGAGGGAAATTTTTCCACTACCTGAAGTGGGTGACTGGATCACGCTGGCACTGCAAAGGAGACCAAGTTCTGGACCTTGGTGTATTTCAGATTTCAAGGTACCTGAAGCAAATCCATTCTCAATCTGATTTTGGTGTCTTACATAATGTCTGATAACAAAATTTCTACTGCCTCGAACTATTTCACTGGGGGGACTTCACTGAGAATCCCTCAAAGCACGTAGGGAAGCAGATATTTAAACCCAAAGTACCTAGAGGAAAGAGTCAAGAGCAAGCAAAGCTCTTGTTGATAGTTAGCACAACAGATTAAAAGATATTAGTTTGAGCCTCTGTGAAGATTGCCTGCAACCTTGCACAAACATTTAGGAGTATATTTGTGATGACTCTCCTTCCCCTTCCAATGAAGCAGATGATGTTCCTATCATGCTTTACAAATTCTCACAACAATGTAAGATCATGTTGGAGGTTTGTTTTTTACTTCTTGGTGCATTTACCTGTCAGTTATTACATTAAGTCTGTAAAGAATAGCAGTAAAATAATAGTTCACTAAAGCAAAAGGTTTCATGTATTTCTCAAAGGCATCAGACAGCATACAGGCTCCTTTAGGCAGATCTTAGATTGAGGCAGATCCTAGATGTTAGAAATAATTCTTCCCTGGCAGAGTTGTGGGGCTGTGGCACAGGCTGCCCAGGGAGGGGGCTGAGTCCCCACCCCTGGGTGTGTTTAACAGATGGGGTTATGAGTTGCTCAGGGATATGGTTTAGCATAGGACAGGAACGGTTGGACTCAATCTTAAAGGTCTTTTCCAACCTGGTGATTCTGTGTCCCTTCCCTTAGCATGAATTTTATCCTTCAGCTTTAGTTTTCTGTGGGTTTTTCTCCTCTACTCCTCATCGTGACACAAATCACAAAAAAACCCTAACTAGACTCCAATTTTGGTGAATAGAAGGCTTTCTTTTTTAAGCAGCTGACCAAAAATGATCTTATGAACTTGAAATTGAAGATGAACTACCAAGCTCATTGGTACAACAATTTGATTAACTTGGAATTCATTATCTGTAGTATTGCTATTTGAATAATTGCAAATTATGCCAGAGAAAAGCAATATGACTTTGCTCAAGTTTAAGCGTTGCTCTTTATAGATGGGAGATTGGTGCTGAAGATGAGCTACTCAATTCAATTATATTGTAATCTCATTAGTCTGGAACATACACCTACTAATAGCAGCTTTCTGAATAAGCATAAACGAGGCAAGAAAAACTCCTTGTAATTTGTTTTAATGTCCAGTGTCCCAACCTGGGTTTGGCTAGGACATCTTTCTCTTGCCTTAGTGAAGATGTAAATGTTTTTCCTGACATGCTAAAAATGAAATTCACTCTTTAGACACCTTTGACAACTGGATCAGCTGTAGAGAAGGTGAAAGGCCAGAGATCAAAGAGAGGAGGATTTTGGAGAAGAGGGAAAAATGGTGCTGACTTCTTGAATGGCCCACAAACATGGCAGTAGGGAACAGGTACAACTACAGAAAAGGTGGAGCAATATTCCAGCTGAAGCTGGTATTTGGCACAATAAAGCTGGTATGGACAGTCAGGACAGGTCATCATTCAGGTTGGAAAGACAAAAGCAAGATTCCAACTATGAGAAGACCATGGTCCCAGAGCAACCTCCTGTCAGGCAGCTAATTAACTGATTTATCTTATATGAGAGATTGATAAAGGTAAGACTAGGGCTATTGGATGTGTAACCTGTAGGAGCCATAACTCAGATGCACACGAGGGCTCCTATAGCACGATGCTTCAGTCCTCACTATTGAATCATAGAATCACAAGGTTGGAAAAGACCTTTAAGATCATCAAGTCCAACCATCCCTGTCCTGTGCTAAACCATATCCCTGAGCACCTATTAAACACATCCAGGGCAAGCCCCTCCCTGGGCAGCCTGTTCCAAATCCCAACAACAACAACATACCATATGCAACAAAGGACATACAACAAAACAATTAATCATCTTTTAGGCCTCAAGTTCCTGCCTCTAGCACAAGAAATCTTGAGGGCACTTCAGATATCAGCTTGTAGAAATCACAGTAAAATACATTTTGAGCCTTTGCTGCCACAGCATCCGTGCTACTGGAAAATGATACTGAGAACTATGTCATCCCACTGTTTCCTTCCCAAACATACGTAGGAAGAAGGGAAATTATTCTCATGCAAATGCAGACATGAACAGATCAAGTTGGATGCCTGCTGTCCTACAAGAATTTGGAAGATCTAAGAGTTCGGATCTGTTTTTTCCCAGGGAGATGTTCAAAGTTAAGTGGGTGGATAGAAAAATTTGAGGAAACGTGAACTTTTGCTCAGAAAACTGAACAGCTGAGGGATGGCTGGAGAGATGGACATACAAACAGACCAACAAGGACAAATACCTAACACATTTCCGGCTGAAGGCTGGACTGTATGATCACAACAGTCTCTTTTTGTATAATCCACAAGCCATTTATATACATGAAGATACAGGATTTCCACGCATAAAGTTGGTTAAACAACTATATAAACCAGACTCTATAACAATGTGTAGCTGAGCACCTTTAATTCCAGTGAGTTGCTTTCTAATCCATTTTTTTTTTCCTATGTGGTGTTCACAAATAAAACAACAAGTGGCAAAACATGTAAAATGTTATCAAGAGAAAATCATCGTAAGACTATAAATCGGTAATTTTAGTACCTCTTATGCCACCAACCAGGAAGCATCCAGTGGGATACCTGATCATTCAACAGTCAAAATACAGCAGTCAGCTGTCTTCAGCTTCTTTCACTGTGATCTAAATTTACTCCCCAAACTTTTCTTCTGACTCCTCTTCACCTGAAGGACCAAAAGAAGAAGGATATTTTCTGTAACCTGCATGTACCCCTGTAGTTGAGTAAGAGGAGGTATGATAAGTGAAGGCAGACACATTTCAGAGATGTCCTGTGAAAGGTATGGCTCAAAATAAGATGACAGCAAGAACTTACTTTAAATTGCAGGCCGCCCATGCTATTTCACGTGGCAGCGCTTTATATTGCACAGCTTTCTACACAGCAGCATCAGAAGCATGTAACTGCTGGAAGCTGTAGGACGTTTCTTGGTGGTCTGCAGAAAGGCCTTTCAAAAGAAGAACAAATATGCTTCACTGTCAGGGAAGGCAGCAGGCCTGTGGGCGGCCTAGCGCTCTTCACCGAAGCCATAGGCCCTGACAACATCCTCGTGTTCCCGTGAGACAGGAAAAGTTCCTCATGCTGAGAGGATTTTGATAATCACATTCTCAAAACACAGCGGCCTTGAAGACAGGGGTACAGACTGCCCTAAACCAAGAAGAAGTTATGGGAAGGTACTTGGGAGTAACAGAACATGTTAAGAACCAGCCGTAAGAAGATGGTCAAAACAGCAGGTGTGTGGATGCTTTTAGGCATCAAAGGTAAACTAAGGATATTTAGCTGTATGTTGATCAGAACTCATTATAATCACTAACCAATCAGTGGGGTGTAAACAGTGTATGAGACCAATTAGCAGTTTTTTAGCTTGCCATGTTTGCAGTAACAAAGGTATATAATCTGTGTGATTTCACCCAATAAAGGGCTTCACCTAAAATTCATATCATATTACGTGTTGCTCATCACCAATCTCCACACCTCCCCATGGCTTTGAAACCTCACCATCCCTTTTAGAAAATCACCTTATTCACTGATCACGTGGTGAAATATTTTTATGAGAGGAGCTCAGTACCTGGCAACTTTAAAAGAGGGACAAAAAGAAGGACTGTTATTATTAGTGGCTTTGCAACAACCCAGGAAGATAGTATCTCCCAGTCTTTCTAAAGCACATTACTGCGTGGACTTTTACTAGTAAAAAACCTAAAGTCTCCAACAATAAATTGATCATGAAAAAGAAAACAGAAACAGGGAACAGCCCTGCAAAAATACCTTTTCAACTCTTCCACGCAGGGCAGCTGGAACAGTTATGATAGCAAGAGTGTCAAGTTTCTAATATATCACTTAAAGAAATGATAACTGAAGTACAGTAAGAGAAAATACACGCACTTGAAGAATATATATGATGGAATAACTCCATTGTAAAAACAGAGTCAGAACTTAAGGAAACGAAAACAATACCAAAGCAGAAGCAGACCCAGAGATCATGACAAAAAGAAGCAAATCCTTTCCAAAACAGCCACAAAATAGTTACAAAAGGTAACTGCTAAGCTTATGCCAGTGTCATTCTTTTCCATTGCAGAAGAAAATACTCATTAATGAAGAATAATGCCCTGAAAATGTGATGTAAGTGCAGAAAAGTGGTGTTTATCTTTGGCTTGTGATACTGACATCAACAATAGAGTGCTCATATTAACCCAGTGCCCTTAAAAATAAACACAAGTGCACTTTAATCTTGGCGCTTCTACTTTTATCTGAGATTAGTCCCCCTGCTTTGTTGAACTACAATTAAAGGGGGAGAAAAACATGTAGCAATGAAGCAAAAATTATGAGTACATTTTAGAGCACAAGAATTTTATTGAATCCTGGTTTAGGCTGTTACGTCAAAACATTTCCAAGATGCATGAAGCCCCTGTGCCATTCCAGCTTGAAGGCAACAATCAGTTGTGTTAAACATTCTAAAAAGTATTTATGTTCCCAGTGTTAGGTATTAGTCCTTGCAAACACAGCTCTGGAGGCTTGTTCCTCTGTGGTTCCCATGTATTTGTTACTGTAGTTTCAAAGCAGGATGGGTCCCAGACATGTTGGCTTCTCCAGGCCTCCATCCAGTGGTACAGGAACTGGTATGAATTATGCCTTCGATTTCATCCAGAGATGGATCAAGACCTTGATTGGGTGATTAAATGAGGGCTTGGATTTTACAAAGCTCTCCCTCAGAGCAAAATTTTCTGCAGGACAAAGGGTCATGTGGAATCACAGAATCACAGGGGTTGGAAGGGCCCTCCAGAGCCCATGGGGTCCAACCCCCTGCCAAAGCAGGGTCCCTAGGACAGGGCACACAGGGCTGGAATCTCTCCAGAGAAGGAGACTCCACACCCCCTGGGCAGCCTGTCCCAGGGCTCCCTCACCCTCACCGGGAAGAAGTTCTTCCCCACATTGGGCTGGAACTTCCCCTGCTCCAACTTGAGCCCATGGCCCCTTGTCCTGTCCCCACAGACACTGAAAAGGAGCTGGCCAATTCCCCTGCATCCCATGCTTAAGATAATTCTAAACATTAATTAGGTCCCCCCTTAGTCTTCTCAGAGTTCTTCCCCACATTGGGCTGGAACTTCCCCTGCTCCAACTTGAGCCCATGGCCCCTTGTCCTGTCCCCGCAGACACTGAGAAGAGGCTGCCCATGTCTCCCTGTGTCCCACCCTTCAGCTCTTGATCCCCAGGGATCAGATCCTCTCTCAGGCTTCTTTCTCAAGGCAGATCAGCCCCAGCTTCCTCAGCCTTTCCTGGCAGGGGAGATGCTCCAGTCCTTTAATCATCTTCATAGCCCTCACATGCTAGGGGAGGCCT
Organism: Hypotaenidia okinawae; assembly: GCA_027925045.1. Taxonomy (NCBI): domain Eukaryota; kingdom Metazoa; phylum Chordata; class Aves; order Gruiformes; family Rallidae; genus Hypotaenidia; species Hypotaenidia okinawae. The sequence continues at coordinate 29,389,240 of BSDF01000004.1, forward strand.
GAGCGTGGCAGCACAGGTCCTGTGTCCGTTCTCCCAGTGGTGTTTACAGGCTGCCCTGACTGCTATGGCACCCCCATATGGTGCCAAGCAAGTCCCAGCCCTAAAGAAGAATTTGCCAAGTACTCATCTAACCTCTCATCAGTATCAACATCCCGTTTCCTTCAGTAGCAAAGAACAGACAGAAACCAAGGAGAGAGAGATGGTGACTGAGATGACCTTGAATACAGCTATCCATGGGAGCAAAGAAAAGCAGCAACAGCCACCCTAGACCTGGATAACAAGCAGGGTGACACAAACTGACACCAACTCCTGGGTTGCAGTTACAAGCTTGGATGGAGTGGTTTGCTTGCTCAGCATGTCCAGTTGTGGCAATGGAGGTTTGCCTTGCCTACCTGGCTGGTATCCACTTCATCCTCAGATGGTGGCTCTAAAACTTTACCATGAAGCCTTCAATTTAAGAACTTATGATTGCTTTGTTCTGAAGAGACTCTTAGCAAAGAGAGGTTATTTTTCTGGACAGAGGTGCTCTAGCACCAAACGTATCACACAGAGCACTGAGACACAAATGAATTTGACTAAGCAAGAGTGACCTTATCAGGAAGGGATGATGATGTACTGAAAAGCATAAGCCTAAAATCTCCAGTTAACAACCTCTAAATTCTACAAAAATTCTCTGCTGGTATCTCTACCCACTGAAATTTGGAGAAAAAACCAAGAACAAAACTAGGGAATGACTTCTCCAGTTATTGTAAACACAAGGAATAAAGAAACAACCCCTTCAGTCCAAACAAAGAAATCTGACAAACATGTGTTTCACTTAATGAACAAGCTCTTTTATATTTGTTCACAGCTTTTGGACCACTTTAAATGCAGCCTTTTCAAGCAACAGTTTGTTCCTCTCTGCATCTGCTGCACATTAGAGTGCCTGGGTGCTGCTGTAAAACAGTGTGTAACCCAGGTTGAAGGTAAGTGAGCACTGAGAGAGAGAACGACACCAAGTTCTATCCTGACAGGTCATTGCCACTGAAGACTGTCCCTTTACTTTTTATTCAGTGTTCAGAGCCTTTTAAAAAAAAGTCACTTTTAAAAACCAGCTGAGCACTGGTTGAGTCAATGGGCTGAGAGGCCAATGGGATGAAGTTCAGCATGGCAAAGTGTCAGATCCTGCAGGTTGGTCATAACAACCCCAGGCAACACTACAGGCCTGGGCCCTGCAGGGGGCTGGGAAGCTGCACAGAGGAAAAGGATCTGGGGGTGTTGGTTGATGCTCACCTGAGCATCAGCCAACAGTGTGCCCAGGTGGCCGAGAAGGCCAATGGTCATCCTGGCTTGCATCAGGAATGGTATAGTCAGCAGGACCAGGAAGGTGATCATTAAAACCAGCATTAAACCAACTGATTTCTTTCAAGACAGATTTAACTGAGAATCATCCAGATTTTTGTAACGTTAAAATCATGGAATCATAGAACCATAGATGGTTTGGGTTGGAAAAGACCTCAAAGATCATCTAGTTCCAATCCCCTGCCATGGGCAGGAACACCTTCACTAGACCAGGTTGCCCAAAGCCCCACCTAAACCGGCCTTAAACACTTGGTGAAGATTGAATAAATCTGAGTGAGATCCACCTAGACAAAGCTCAACTGAAACAAACCTGGAGGAAGAAACGTGTAGTCATCACCATAAAGAGCCTCTTTCATCTTCTGCCTTGCCAGAACAAGCTTCCAGCATGTTGGCCAGTACACATCAAACTCAGGCTTTGTGTAACATGTGGCTTGTGAGCCACAAACTGGTGGCCACCCTGGAAGGTCCAAGGAGCTGTGCTTTATTCTTGCTCAGGGAAGCTGGTAGTCACAGGAGATCCACTTCTCCAGCAGTTCCAACATACCATCCATTGATTTCCTTTCCTTCAGCCAGCGTTAGAGAGAAGGGCCTGGCTCCAGCAAAGAACACATTCCACACTCCTCCCTGGATGTGTTGGGAACCTTTCTTCATGGCAGGGCCACCCACGTCCTGCCAGGACCGTACGTCACTCCCTTGCACTTCGTTTACTCACATGGCATTAGCTCATGGGGCCTGTACAAAGGCACATTATTCCCCAGATAGCCCACTTCTTAATATACACTTATTTTTGGTAATTTCCTCTTGCTCTTTGCATTTATCAGGAAACAGGTGAGGAGGTGAGCGCTCTCTACAAGATCTCTCTTCTCTCATAAGCCTGAAAAAACTCTTCGGAGATGAAAACACAACAGAGACAAGATGTTTCATTTCCCATCAGCTAAAGCAGGAGGTTTACAGCTCACTGGAACTCTTCTGCCTGTACACTCAGCTGTCTCTTGAGAGTTCAGAAAGCTGTGCATGAATATGTAGGTATGCACTAGACAAGCAAAACAGATGTTGCACTGATCTCTGTTGGGGCATTTTACATCACAGAAGCTAACCTATGGCATCTTTTCCAGCTGCCAATTTAAGCATCCCCTCCTCCCCTTGAAAACACCAAGCTCTTCCCTGCTGCAGGACCTCCCCCTGAAAACACTGAGCTCTTCCCTGCTGCAGGACCCAACAGCTTGAGCTTAAGGAGTCGGCTGTGCTGGCTGAGCCCATCACTGTGGCTTTCATTTATCTGTGCAAGGTCTCTGTCACCAGCCTGAGCATCCCCACCTCCAGAGCTGAGCACATTCATTTAGCCCTGAGACTCTCAAATGAGGTTGCTAATGAGCCATGGATCCCACCTGGACTGTGCTGAGTTTACCAGCTAATTCCACATGCAGAGTGCAGGAGACTCACAAGGCATCAACACCTTCTGGAATAATGATCTACAACCACAAGGCTCATACTCTCTACCAGTCCCACACCCCTCTACACAACACACAGGCAAAATTTGGGGAACTAGAGGAAGCGTTTCTTATGCCACTGTGCTGCAGGAAGAGCTGTCAGCTTTCCTTGTTGGCCAAGGCAGAACATGACCCAGAGACTCACCACATTTTATGCCAGCTCTCTCCCTGGCCCAGGTGCTAAGTGGGCAAGCCCAGGGCAGCTCAGAAGGGACACACACTGGTATGCCATCAGAGAGGAATTGCTGTTGGAAAATTCCCTTAGCTTCTTAGTGCCAGGGGAAATGCAGCTGAAGGAGGGAATCACAGAATCACAAGGTTGGAAAAGACCTTTAAGATCATTGAGTCCAGCCTTAAAGGAAGGATGAAGGCTGCTGGCTATGGAAGAGTCAGCTCCTATAGCACCCACTTCCCTGTAAAAGCAGGCTGAATTACTGCCAAAGCCAGAAGCCACCACAGTTTTTACCAAAATCCTTTCTCACTGTGTACAGCACATCACTCCTATCCTCACTCCTGTGAATAGAAGGAAAAACACAGTCACCCAAACTGAAGAGCAAGCAGCCCTTTGAAAGTATGAGCTGGTACTTAGGAGCAGAAAGCATCCCTGAGCTTGCACTGGAAATGCAATGAGTACACAGCCTGATGAGGTCCCTCTGCATGGAAGAGCTCTTTAAGCTGTGAGGTGAGAAGGAGGACTGTTGCTTTCCCCCATCACACACACACACAGACAGCACATCTTTGATAGCTTGTAGTAAGAAAAGATTTCAACACCTGACAGCAGGCAGCAGCTGGTTGTGGTGGTTCAGCCCTGGGCAGTGGCTGAGCACCACATGCTGCTAGCTCAGTCCCACAGGAGAGACAGACAGAGCCCTTGTGGGTTGGGATAAGGACAGTTTGACAAAAATCACCCATGAAAGTAGAACAATAATGGCCAGTTACACTCACACCCAGTGCTAACACAGAGTACCTTACTGACCCAATGATTACAGAGTGCTGCCCAACAGCAAGGACAGACAGACTCACCACACTCAGACTGTCCTGGAGGCAACAAGCCCATGCCCCTCCCCAAACAGCTGCTTTTATGGGGAAGTGGTGTCAGGGGGTGTGGAAAACAGCCCAGACCTAGTCAGCTCACCTGTGCTGGTTGGTTGAGTAAGTTAACTCTGGCCTGGCCAGAACCAGGACACCTCTGCCTGGCTGATGATGCTGGCTAATGACAACTGCTCAGGTTCAGAAGGATGAAACTAGTCAAGATCCAAAACTAGCTGGAAACAAAATCAGAGATCATTATAGACACCCATGTATCTTAATATGTGCATGGACATTACAGAATCACAAGGCTGGAAAAGACCTTCAAGATCATCGAGTCCAACCATCCCTGTCCTGTGCTAAACCAGATCCCTGAGCACCTCATCTCCCCAGCTGTTAAACACCCCCAGGGCTGGGGACTCAGCCCCCTCCCTGGGCAGCCTGTGCCACAGCCCCACAACTCTGCCAGGGAAGAACTTTGCCCTCCCAGCTGAGCTGAGCCTGCCCTGGCACAGCTTGAGCCCATTGCCCCTCGTCCCAGCTCCTGTCACTTGGACCTCTACTATGTCACCTGTCACCTCTGCTATGCAATGCTAATGAGGTTATGAAGGACAGTAAAGCACTGGGAGTGAACTGCAGTTCCTTCTGCTCAGAGATGAGCACTCAGCTCCCTCAGCTCCTCTGAAAATCTCATCTTCCCTTTAGACATGTGCTGGGTCCTTGGGTGTAACCACAGCTATGGAGGAGATGACCTTTTAGGATTCAGCCTAAGCTTTAGATAAAAAGAACAGGATAAACAGAGCATGATATTGTCCCTTTTCAGCACAGAATCCTAAACAGACATATAGTACCTTCTGTGAGCTGTCTCCTCTGCCTGTTCCTTTGAGGGCAGCTCTGCAGCGGAGATGACTGGCCACACACAACTATGCCAGCTGTTTGTGGTTTGGATCCTTTCTGGCTGACTCATGTAAGAACTTACAAGTCTACAGCTGCTGAGGACCTGCAAAACACAATGGGGCAGCTCCAGCTGAGGGTTATGTTTCCCAGTGCAGAAGTCCCAGAGCTATTTCCCAAGGATGACCAACCTTATGAACCTACGTGATAGTCTGGAGCGGTGTTACATCAACCAGCCTTTGGTCATGCAGACAGGTAAAAGAGTCACCAAGAACCCTTTCTCCTGGGCTGGGTCCTGATGGAAAGATAAAGCCTCTTGCTGTTTCCCTCTGCTGTACCTGCACAACCCCCACAGATACAGCCTTGGGGCATCTTGTGTGCTTCTTCCAAGGTGAGAATGAATGACTTACTAGCTACTGTCCTCCTGCCCAACCTCACACCTTGCCAGAAGGGGAACTGCCTGGCTACCTCCACATCCTGGCTGACTGATGCACTGCAGACACCATCCCTCCCCAGCTCTTTAAAATACAATCAAATTTATTGAATTTAAAATGTAGAACGTCACATGAGTGAGAACTTCATTGGAGTTACATACTGCACTGTTGTTTGGATCTGCCTGGAAACCTTTCCTCCTCCCTTCTGTCCTACATACACAAGGTGGTAAAAACTGCTTAGGGCTAAGTTCTGGACATGAAATTCAATGCTGCTGAGATGAGGAGGAAGAACTCCAATGACTTCAGTACAGCCAACCATCTCACTCTGCTCAGGAAAGCACCCACAAAAAGAATTTTTTGGATGATTTTGTTTCTTTCTAAAAAAAGACAGCAAGAACCACAAGACTGGGCTTCTCCAAACACACCAAACCACACCAGCATATCTGCAAGGATGTGTCTGAGGTTTCTTTTATATCCAGGGTGTCCACTGAAAAGAACAAATAAATGATGGGGGTTTTATCCCACCAGGACTGAGTCAGAGGAGCTAATAATTCCAGGAGCTGGCATTTTGTGACTCAGCCCAACTGAGGCAGGCATAAACTGTGCACTAATACAGATGTTTGAAGGGGGAAAGAGCTGTATTTTCTCTGGGAGAGAAGGAGAAGTGACAGCCATTGAGATTTAAATGACAGCATGTGGCATTAGGAGCCACAATTAAAAGTCATTATGGGCTTCACAGTAACAAATTACCATTGCATGCTACTCCATCAGGAAAACAGTAACAAATTAAGAGATAGACCAAGTGGCTTAAGTCAGGTGGGAGAAAAGACCTGAAGGAAAAAACCCAACCCAACCTGTCAAGTCTCTGAGCTGAAGTCATTTGAAGAGGAAGGAGAAGAATAATCAGACGCTGCTGATAAATGCTACCTGGGTTCTGCTCATCACACCTAACCCAGACACAACTAGCCTAAAAGATGACTGTGGATTGAGGAGTGGGCAAGATCACCCAGTATTCAATGTTCTTCTGCTAAGGCAAACTCAGAGTTTAAAAGGAGGGTATGTGAAGAAGCTGTCCCTTCTCCTGTACCCTTCCTCTCTGTTTCACAAACAGTGCATCTGTTTTCCTGTGTAGAAGAACTTACAGCATCCAGTCCCCATTCATGGAAAACTTCTCCCTAAAACCTGCTTTGAGAACCCCCATCAGGCAGCATCAAAGCCTTGAGCTCCTCTGCAGGTATTTGTACGTACACTCTTCAGTGTCTTTGGACAAGGACTTCACAGAAAACTGTATGGCTCTGGTCAGGGCAAAGCACTGAGAGACAGGCCACAGCTTGTGGGAGATGTAGTTCAGAGAATCATAGAACCACAGACTGGTCAGGGCTGGAAGGGACCTTAAAGATCATCAAGTCCCACCCCCATAGCATGGGCAGGGTGTCACCTCTCCCCAGCCCAGGCTGCTCAAGGTCACATCCAACCTGGCCTTGAACACCTCCAGGGAGGGGGCAGCCACCACCTCCCTGGGCACCCTGTGCCAGGGCCTCACCACCCTCAGAGGGAAGAATTTCTTCCTAATATCCAATCTAAATCTACCCCCTTGCAATTAAAACCATTCCCCTCGTCCTATCACTCCAGGACCTTCTAAAAAGTCCCTCCCCAGCTTCTTTGTAGGCCCCTTCAGGTACTGGAAGGTGCTTTAAGATCTCCCTGGAGCCTTCTCTTCTCCAGGCTGAACACCCCAATTCTCTCAGCCTGGCTTCATAGGAGAGGTGCTCCAGCCCTCTGTGGGCTCCTCTGGGTATATTGATAGCTGTTTGATAAAACTCACAATAACATAATTTAGCTAAGTGCTGTTCTTTCCTGTTTTGTTATTTCCAGGTCTAATTCCAGAAAGAGAGAAGTCTTTACAGGAGTCCAACTACTTGGCATGAAATATAATGAGATTGAAAATAAGAATGACATCAAGGCTCTGAGTAATTTAGTGACGTGAATCAAACTGGCTCCCTATCCTTGGGAGGTTCCAAAGCTGGTCATGAGGAGGTTTTGCTGTCTGAAAGTTACACTCTGGAGAATAAGGAGGACACAGCTATCTCCCTGTAAAGTTGGAGTGAGACTCTGTGAGCCATGGGATGGATGGCATCAGCCTGTCATTCAATCCCACATTGCTGGTCCCACACTGTATGCTTGGGAGTGCTGATATATTGCTATATCCCGTTGCTGGCTGAGCTGCACGGGTGGGCATGGCTTGATCCTCAAGTCAAAGTCTCTGCTGGAGTTTGGGAAATGAAAATAAATTCAATTAACAAAACAAAGAAAAGGACAGAGCATGTCCAGTGACTAAATATCCCCAAGTCTAGGCCTACTCATCCTGCCTGTGCCTGAACAGAGGTCCTCTCCAAATCCACGTGTGAAAATCTGCCCGGAAAGCAAAGAACTGTTTACAGAGGAGATGGCAGAGCAGAAGAGCAGATGCAGGTTCTTGGTAGCAGCTGGCATCCAACCTTTCTTCTGTCAGTTGTTATAGTTTCTTCTCCTTCCCTGATCAAAGTTTACAGCATGGCTGAAACCAAACGCTGCTGGGGCAGAACCTGATGCACCAACTCCTTCAATGCTGTGAGCAAGTAATGACAGAAAGCAAGACCTGTATTCGTAAACATCACAATATGACCTCATTTCTTTCAAAAGTAGAGATTTAAATGACTATTTTATATGCCTGAACAGCTCCAAGCAGCTCCTTAAGAAACAGGAGCCCTGCAGTGACAGGTCAGAGTGGATTCTCCCACCTGGATTTAAGATGACTGAAGGTTGGATGCCCAAACAAGAGCAAAGCTGGTGTCCTGCCTACAAACAGGGTGCAAACAGCTACCTCAGGAGCAAAACTGAGGTGTCAGATATCAGAAACCTTCCTACTCACATAGTCATGCAGTGTAGCTCTTCCCTGAAGAACTTACCCTCTCCACACACACATGAATGAGGAAAGGAGCACCGTGTCCAGTCGGAGCCTGCTCGGGTTCTCCAGGCCAAGCACCATGTTCAAGCCCACACTTTTTAACACACTGACCTGCCATGGACTCGCAGATTTGCCAGTAGGTCACCATGCTGCAAAGCCTTCCTTGGGAGGGGGAAATTAAAACATCCTATTCATCAAGAAGCTCGGGAGCCAGTCTGTGAGTTTGCAGCTCGGAAGGCCAATGGGATCCTGGGCTCCATCAGCAGAGGGGTGGCAGCAGGGACAGGGAGGGGATTGTCCCTCTCTGCTCTGCCCTGTGAGGCCCCAGCTGGAGTCCTGTGTCCAGAGCTGGGGCCCCCAATGCCAGAGAGATGTGGGGCTGTTGGAGAGGGCTCAGAGGAGCCCCGGAGATGCTCAGAGGGCTGGAGCAGCTCCCCTCCGCAGAGAGGCTGAGGGAGCTGGGCTGGGTCAGCCTGGAGAAGAGAAGAGAAGGCTGTGGGGGGACCTCATTGCAGCCTGCCCGTCCCTGAAGGGAGCAGAGGAACAGGAGGGGAATCAGCTTGTTCAAGGGCAGAGCCTGGCAGGACAAGGGGGCTGGAGTGAAGCTGGAGGAGGGAAGGGGGAGAGGAGATCTGAGGGGGAAGTTCTTGGCAGAGAGAGTGGGGAGGGGCTGGCAGGGGCTGCCCAGAGAGGGGGTGGGTGCCCCGTGCCTGGGGGTGTTGAAGGCCAGGTTGGCTGGGGCCCTGGGCAACCTTGTGTAGCTCCAGGCCTGGAGGTTGGTGTCCCTGCCTGTGGCAGGGGGTTGGAGCTCTGTGCTCCTTGGGGTCCCTCCCAACCCAGACCAGTCTATGATTATATGATTCTATGTACCATGAGTGAAACTCCTCCTGTGCCACCAGTTGTGCTGTCGCTTGCTGCAAGAATCTCTCCGCTCTCCCATCTCAGGCAGCCTGCTGAGCACCCAAGTAAAACCCAGTTTCCAGAACAGGGGCAAACCTCCAGCACAGCAACATCTGGAGAAGAAAAACAACCCAACAATTCTTCCCCACTCCATCCTTGAAAGCACTTTCATTCTGAGAAAACTGAGCCTAGGAAAGCCTGCTGTCCCTGTCCCCTCCCAGTTCCTCCCCGCTAGTTCCCATCACTCACACCCAATGTATTTATTCTTTTTATCAGATCGGAGAGCAGCATTTGGATTATTCCAAGCAGCCAACGTTAATCATTGAGACAGAACCTGTAGTTTTTACATGGGGGGGTCTGTGCTGAGCTGTGAAGCACTCCTGCAGGCTCCTCACATGAGCAATAGGCTGAGCGAACGCGAGATCATCGACGCCCAGGCGAGTGTCACAGAGACGGCCGCTCCATCTGAGGCTCCTGCAGCCTTTTCTTTTCATCTTTGTTTAAAACAGAGACACCAGCTCTGAAACATCTCTCCTCCTGAGCCACTTGACACATCTTCCATCACCCAAGGGGATGTCAGGACATCCAAAATAGGTTTCCTCGCTGCGCCGATGAATCCCGACGTGGCGGTGACTCTAGATACGAAGGTATTGGGCTGTCTTCTGCATGCTGCAGAAGAAAACTGGTTTATTACAACTACACTACACACCCAGTGAAACTGTGGAGATGTGGGTTTTCCCCTTTGGTAAGGGGGGCATTCCCTTTTCAGTTTGAAATGCCTTCTCATTGCTGAGTTATTAGTGGGATCGACAGAAATATTCCTCTCCCTCCTTAATTCCCTAATTCTAAAATCAAGGCTGTGGGTGACTGAAGGAGCATTTGATGAGGTAAAAAACCCCAATGCTCTTGCTGATGATCCAGAGCTGGGAGGAGTGGCTGACAGGCAGGACACTGCGCTGCCATCCAGAGAGACCTGGCCAGGCTGGAGAGCTGGGCAGGGAGAGACCAGAGGAGGTTCAACAAAAGCAAGTGGAGAGTCTGGCACCTGGGAAGGAACAACCCTTGGTATCAGTACAGGCTGGGGTGACCTGCTGGAGAAGAGCTCTGGGGAGAAGGACCTGGGGGTCCTGGTGGGTGACAGGGTGGCCATGAGCCAGCAGTGTGTCCTGGGGGCTGAGAGAGACAATGGGATCCTGGGGGCATCAGGAGGAGTGTGGGCAGCAGGTCCCAGGAGGGGATCCTCCCCCTCTGCTCTGCCCTGCTCAGGCCCCAGCTGGAGTGTTGTGTCCAGTGCTGGGCTCCCTGGGACAAACCAGCCAGGGATCTCCTGGAGAGAGTCCAGAGGAGGCTCCCAAGGGGATGAAGGGCCTGGAGCATCTCCCCTGCCAGGAAAGGCTGAGGGAGCTGGGGCTGTTCAGCCTGGAGAAGAAGAAGCCTAAGAGGGGATCTGATCACTGGGGATCAAGAGCTGAAGGGGGGGACACAGGGGGACATGGGCAGCCTCTTCTCAGGGTCTGTGGGGACAGGACAAGGGGCCATGGGCTCAAGCTGGAGCAGGGGAAGTTCCAGCCCAATGTGGGGAAGAACTTCTTCCCGGTGAGGGTGAGGGAGCTCTGGGACAGGCTGCCCAGGGGGTGTGGAGTCTCCTTCTCTGGAGAGATTCCAGCCCTGTCTGGATGCTGACCTGTGTAATATGAGCTGGGAGCTGCTTTGGCAGGGGGTTGGACCCGATGATCTCTGGAGGTCCCTTCCAACCCCTACAATTCTATGATTCTATGCTCAAACTGAAACCAGGCTCCCAGAAAGATCTTTTCTCTCACATCATTAGATCTCCTTATCTTTCAAGCTGCTCTTCATTTTGAGTAGCTATCACTCAGAAGAGAGCTTCAGAGCACCAGGTGGTCTGATATAATATTTATGGGTTTCAACATCTTTGCTGGCTACCCTTCCATAGCCAACTAAGTATGATAAATCCCAGTTTGCTCAGGAAAACAAATTGAAACTTTAAACAAATGTAGCCTAGATTATACAGGGGGTCAGTGAAGGTGTGCATAATGGTACCTCCTGGCTGGCAAAAAATATAGGAATCTATGAATTTTGAAAGAACTGCATAAAATATGATGCTGCAACCCTAAATTTTTTGCAGGAAACCTATTCAAATATTAATGAGAAGCTGTGCAGCTGAGAGAGGATGCTGCCCTTGGATCCTTCACTAAGGAATATCTGCCAACCAGTCCTGAAAGAAAAAGCTTTTTGTTTCTGAATGAGCAGAAATAATTGCCTTACATGCTGAAGTTGTGAGTAATAAATGAATTATCTTATTAAAAGATCATCATCATCATCTACAACAGCACCACACAACCAGAGAATGTGATGGTTGGAGTTACCTAGAAAGAAATGACTTAAAAGTCATCAGTGACACCTCTGAGGTTGCTAGAACCTCTGTTTATTGGCTGCTCCAGTGTTTTTCCAGGTGTAGCATATGGGTGGAAGACAAGCAACCTGGTATCAGCAATGGAGATCTACCTCTCCAAACTCCAAGCAGAGTAACAGGTCACATAAACCCTGGACTTAAATGGACACCGAGCGGCATGGCTTGCAAAAGACCAACAAAAGAGACCAGCAGAAGCACAGGCCAGTCATCAATGTTGGAGCTAAAGCTGTCTCCTAGTCCAGCCTGGAATTGGGGATGCCACCACAACAGCAGGTGAGACAAAAAGGACTGCAGCAGCATGGGCCACAAGTCCCCTCTCAGCTGTGGTTGTGCTGGGTGAAGAAGTGACTGCTCCTCTACCACTCCCTGCTGAGCTGCCACTGCAACAGCTCTCTGGCCCATGCTTGGCTACCAAATAACAGTTCCTTATTAATTAGTATGAAAACAATTATTATAGAGTCATAGAATTTTTAAGGTAGGAAAAGACCTCCAAGATCATCAAGTCCAACCGTTTGTCCAACTAAATCATGTTCTGGAGCCCCATACCTACACATGTTTTGAACCCCTCCAGGGATGGTGACTCCCCCACCTCCCTGGGCAGCCTGGGCCAAGGTCTGACCACTCTTTCAGTGAAGAAACTTTTCCTGATAGCCAAACTAAACCTCCCCAGAGACAACTTGAGACCATTTTCTCTCATCCTATTGCTAGTTACTTGGGAGAAGAGACCAATCCCCACCTCACTACACCCTCCTTCCAGGTAGCTGTAGAGAGTGATCAGGTCTCCCCTCAGCCTCCTCTTCTCCAGGCTAAATAACTGTAGTTCCTTCAGCAGCTCCTCACCAGACTTGTGCTCCAAACCTTTTACCAGCTTCACTGCCCTTCTCTGGAATTAGTGGCCTTTCATGCAAAGGAGAAGCAGACTTGATGCAGTACTCACCAGAAGGGCAAGGATGAACAACTGGAAGCCAGGTGAGGGCAGGTGCCTCCTCCTCCAGCCAGATGTCTGAGGCCAGTGTGCACAAACCTTGTGGATGCAGCCACCCCACGGGCATGGCCCAGGGACAGAGAAGCCAACACAGATGTACAGCCTCCTGATACACAATAACTCTCATCCAGTGAGCCTCATATTTAGTCAAATTATGCAAGGAGGCAGTCTGCTCCAGATGTTTTGTTGGCCCTGCTCTGCTTTCTCTGCATTCCCAGATACAATCTTTAGTGTGATACATGTTTTCCTTCCTCTACCCACTCTGATACATACAGCACAGAGCTGTCCTACAGCAGGACTCTCCCATCAAGATGCTGCTCTGAGCTCTTGCTGAGGTTGCATTTTAGCCCCTGTGTTAGCTCTCCCCCATGAAGATGACATTTTTTTCTCTCATCAGGCTTCCACTAATTAATTCATGTTTTTGAAAAGTCATGAAATGTTCTGTAGTCTCCTAATCTTCCTTGAACTTGAAACATGAGGCAAATCTCCAAGGCTGGTACGTCCACATAGGCCAGGCTCATCCTGCTCTTCAGGGCAGTCACAGGACCCTTTCAGACAGCATTCATTTTCTTCTCCTCATCCTCAGCCACCAGGCCTTGTTCAAGCACAGGGAACATAAAAAGTCCTTTCAGTGCTAGAAATCAGTGTTATAATTGTTGCCATTGAATCCTGAAAAGCTTATTTGAAGAAGCACCCAGGAAAAACCCAGATGGTTCTTTTCCTAGCCCAGTTCAGGATACCAAGTGGTTTAAGACATCTTGGGGAACCAGAGAATATATCCTTGTCCTAGGGACAGCAGAGAGAAGGAAGGAGAGACAGACAGCAAGGGCTTGAAGAGTAGCTTCTTCCAGCAACTGTCTTCTCCTTTTATGGAGGCCACAACCCTCCTTCTGACCACAAATAAAGGTGGGCATGACAACAACCACATGGGACCAGGAGGAAGTGGGCTGAGGTTCACGCCGCTCTTCAAAAGTACTGGTGCAAAACAGCAGGGCTGTTTGCTCTGCTGAGCTGTCTGGTTCTGTAAGAGGTTGCTGTCCTCTTCCCATGGCTGAACCACCGTTGCACATGTGAAAGCCATGCACAAGATAATCTGTGCCTCCTCTCGTTGTTCATGTGGAGTCTGGGCAGATGACATGAAAATACATGAAAATTTGCTGAGGTAAATTCTGCCTCTGCCCTTTTGGTGACATGCTGGAGAGACTTGAGTCACTGGGGTTTGCTTGGGCTCTTGGTTCTTGGAGAGGAGGTTTGCTTTAGAAGCTGAGCATAAACAAATTACAGTGACAAAAATAGCAGCAGCTGCCACCACCATCTCAAAGTTCCTGCACATTTGGCTTGACCACATTTGAATCAGGCAAACATTGAACAAGGTTTTGAAACACAAACCACCAGCAGTTTCCATGGTGGCTTTGCTGAGCAGCTCCCAGAGAAGCAGGAAGGTCAGCTCATATAAGGCTTTCCACCATGAAAGAAGAGAAGCTCTCCTTTCCACTAATGAACCTTCAGAGCTTGATTCTTTCAAATGTTTTCCCATTTGTGTAGGGAGGGGCACACACAGCCAAGATGCTGGGTCATCTGGGACTTAGGTTCAATGTTCAAGGCTTGATGAAGAGCAGTGGTTGATTGTAGAAGAGAACAATCATTTTACTTCATCAAAAATCATAGAAAATTCCCCTTTCTAGGGGTCCTGGTGGGTGACAGGGTGGCCATGAGCCAGCAGTGTGTCCTGGGGGCTGAGAGAGACAATGGGATCCTGGGGGGCATCAGGAGGAGTGTGGGCAGCAGGTCACAGGAGGGGATCCTCCCCTCTGCTCTGCCCTGCTCAGGCCCCACCGGGAGTGTTGTGTCCAGTGCTGGGCTCCCTGGGACAAACCAGCCAGGGATCTCCTGGAGAGAGTCCAGAGGAGGCTCCCAAGGGGATGAAGGGCCTGGAGCATCTCCCCTGCCAGGAAAGGCTGAGGGAGCTGGGGCTGTTCAGCCTGGAGAGAAGCAGCCTGAGAGGGGATCTGATCCCTGGGGATCAAGAGCTGAAGGGGGGACACAGGGGGACATGGGCAGCCTCTTCTCAGGGTCTGTGGGGACAGGACAAGGGGCCATGGGCTCAAGCTGGAGCAGGGGAAGTTCCAGCCCAATGTGGGGAAGAACTTCTTCCCGGTGAGGGTGAGGGAGCCCTGGGACAGGCTGCCCAGGGGGTGTGGAGTCTCCTTCTCTGGAGAGATTCCAGCCCTGTGTGCCCTGTCCTAGGGACCCTGCTTTGGCAGGGGGTTGGACCCCATGGGCTCTGGAGGGCCCTTCCCACCCTGTGATTCTATGACAAGAGGTGTTTCTTTTCTCCTCCATCGAGCAATCAGGTTCTTTTCACTGCATTCAACTCATCCTTTTCCTCAGCACTATTTAGAAACAGAGAGGTCTCAGCTAACAATGGTGGAAGATTTTGCAGGCTTCAGCTGAGATGAGGAGATCTATGCTCCTGGCAAGTGACCATGACAGCCCTCCCCATGCCATTCCAGCTCTGCCAGTGACTATGTGTTGCCTGGAGTTCTGAAAGGAAGGGAAGGAAGCCTGAGCTCATGTCTCATGACCTGTTAGAAACCACACACCCAGTATTGTTATTACAGTCTTACCATCCTCTTGTGAAAAATCATCCAAATGTTGATAAGATCATTTGGATCATCAATAAGGTAAGACCTGGTCTGGACAGAGACTTTTTAGGTTTCCAGTACTACCAGTGTTATTTATTCTTTGGATTGCCTTGTGCCCAGCACCCACCCTAACAGTTATTGTACCAATACAGAGCAGAAAGGTGCTCCCTGCCAAACCATCTGTAGTGGGATAGAGCTAATAATAATTAGCTAATAATGATTTGAGCCCAGAAGCCATCATGCAGTAGTAGCATCTACTCACAAAGTCTGACATGTTCTTGGATCTGGAGATACAAAGAAAATTTACTTAAGTCAGAAATCACAGCATCATGAAGGTTGGAAAAGCCCTCCAAGTTCATCCTCCAAACAGTCCCCTACCACCTATATTACTCACTAACCCACATCCCTAAGGACCTCACACAACCTTTCCTTGGACACCCCAAGGGACGGTGACTCCACCACCTCCCTGGGCAGCCCGTTCCAATGCCCAACAGCTCCTTCTGAGAAGAAATTCCTCCTCATTTCACACCTGAACCTGCCCTGGCACAACTTCCAGCCATTCCCTCTTGTCCTGTCACTGGTTATCTGCAGGAAGAGGCTGACCCCCAGCTCCCCACAACCTCCTTTCAGGTAGCTGTAGATTTTAACACTTCCAAATTTAAGGGGAGAGCCTTCAGTGCATTTCTCTTTTAACATTCTGCATGAAAACATTTCAAAACAAGAGGCCTGCAAGGTGATGTGTGGGATCCACAGCCAGGTATCACCTCCTTAGGTGCTAGAAACCATACATGCTGAACCATGGAAAAGTGCAAACTCCTTGCTCATTTGTTGAAGGACAGACTAAAAAAACAAATCTTAGAACTTCAAAGAGCAGGGAAGTGAGACATTTGCACCTTTCTCCCAAATATATTTAAAAAAGAAGAGATTGATTGTAGCTGCCTCCTCCCTGGCACTGTTCAAGGCCAGGTTGGATGGGGCTTTGAGCAACATGGTCTTGAGGAGCATGTCCCTGCCCATGGCAGGGGGTTAGAACTAGATGGGCTTTGAGGTCCCTTCCAACCCAAACCAGTCTGGGATTCTGTGATATCTGAGGCAGTTGCAGTGCATACACTCTGCTTTTTCATCCAATGCATTGGGGTTTAGGACCCAATTTACCCACTCTGCAAAGGCTGGCTGCAAAAATTGGACTTTATGGATGGTTGGAAAGAACATCTGTTGGGCTTTGCCTGTGTCTGTGTGTCTCTAGCTCTTGTTCTAAATAGATACATAAACACAGAGTGGTCTGCACTTGCAAAAAGCCCATGAAAACATGTGGAAAACCTCTCTGGGTACAGGAGGGAGGTTTCTCTCCCCTCCCAACATTGCTGTGTGATGGGAAAAGAGCAGGGCAGGAGAAAGATGGACAAGGGGTTGGCTTCTCCACTGGAACTATAAACCATGAGCATAACAAGAAAAGGGAGAAAGAATCAAGGTTACTGGAAGTCAGCAGCTCCAAGCCTCCTCCCCCCATCAAGGGATGCAGCGTGGGCTCCACGCTATCTGGTTATCTGGCAATAAACACCCCAAAGGCTGGGAAAAGCAGTGCAGTTACTGTGTTCAAATACACATCCTCCAGCACTGTGTGATGGATTCTCCACTAACATCATCAGCTGCCCACGCTGCTAATTGTAGAGCCTGCTAAATCCATCTGAGGAGCCAAAATGATATTAGCTTTCAACAGGATTTACATCTATTTGGTCTTATTTCAGCATCAGCTAGCAATTACAGCTTCAGCTGTGGAATGTGCAGCTTGCTGCAGGCCTAAGTACTGTTTAATAGCATGAACAATAAACTTCCCAATAAGCTTCCAGATCTCTTTATGGACTCATTGATTCCAACCTTGCCATGCAGCCCCACAGTGGTTTGTCTCAGCCCAGCAGCTGGGTGGGAGGCACTGTCACCCAACGCCTGGCCCACGCGCCCGCTGCCCTGGCCCAGCTGGAAGAATCCCAGACTGACAGAATTGGAAGGGTTGAGAAGGACCTCCAAAGATCATTGAGTCCAACTCCCAAGAATCACAGGATCCCAAGGTTGGAAAAGACCTTTGAGATCATGGAGTTGAACCGTTCCTGCCCTGTGCTGACCCAGATCTCTCAGCACCTCATCTCCCCGGCTGTTACTACTCTGGGGAAGAGAGTTAAGATGGAAAAAGAACAACAATCCCAAGCAGCGTTCTGCCACCAAAGAAAGGGGTGAGAAGATGTGAGGGCAGGCAGAAGGTCAGGGCAGAAGGAGGGGCAGGAGGTGCTCCAGATGCCGGAGCAGAGATTCCCCTGCAGCCCCTGGAGAAGACCCTGGTGAGGCAGGTTGCCTACCTGCAGCCCATAGAGGATGGTGGGGAGCAGAGATCCCACCTGCAGTCCATGGAGGACCCCACAGTGAGGCAGGTGGAGACACATGAAGGATGCTGTGACCCCAAGCAAGCTCCTGGCAGGACCTGCAGCCTGTGGAGAGAGAGGCCCACACCAGAGCAGGTTTGTCAGGGGGAGTTGTGACCCTGTGAGGACACCCACACCGAACCAGTCTGTTCCTGAAGGGCTGCACTCCATGGAAGGAACCCATGCTGGGACAGTTCATGAAGAGCTGCAGCTCCTGTGGGAAGGACTCATGTTGGAGAAGCCCATGAAGGATTTTCAGGCAGGGCCACCAACCTCCAGGCCTAGATCTACACAAGGTTGCCCAGGGCCCCAGCCAACCTGGCCCCTAGATACCACCTGAGTATTTTCTAGCTGCCTTGCACTGCGTTACAGAAGATCTTGTTCTCTCATGGAGAGGGAAACTGAAGCCCACAGACATGAAACAGTTCTTTCAATGTTGAGTCAGTGGCAGAGATGGGAACTGTACCTGGCTCTTCTGCCCCTCCCAGCCCCCAGAGAGCATGAAAAAGGGAGAGGTCACAGTTGCACAAATGATTTTGTCATTGCAGCTAGCAACTCTGGCTTAGCTGCTTCTATCACTATGTTTGTGGAGGCCCAAGGTAGGGACTGGCTAGGTGAACTCTGGAGACAAGGCTTTCCCAGGAAAAGAAGCAATAACAAGCAACTTGAAGATATTGGTAGGCATTTGTTTGTCCTCCAGAGATTGTTATTTCTGTAAAAACATTTAGAAACAAAAGGAGGGCTAAGGAGAGTCTTCATCTTTTATTAGATGTGAGGTGAAATGTAGCAACAATGGTTGAGGCAAAGGCTGAGATACTTAATGCCTTCCTTACCTCAGTCTTTAACAGTAAGATCAGCTGTTCTTGGGGTACCCATCCCCCTGAGCTGGAAGACAGGGAGCAGAATGAAGCTTACATCATCCAAAGGGAAATGGTGAGGGACCTGCTACACCCATTAGATACACACAGCTGGATGGGGCTGGATGGGATCCACCCAAGGGTGCTGAGGGATGTGCTCACCAAGCCACTTCCCATCATTTACCAGCAGCCCAGGCTAACCAGGGAGCTCCCAGTTGACTGGAAGTTGACAATTTGATGCCTATCTACAGGAGGAACCAGGAGAAGGGTCTGGAGAACTACAGTCTGACCTCAGTGCTGGAGAAGATTACAGAGCAGATCATCTTGAGTGGCCTGTACAGGATGACCAGGTGATCAGGCCCAGTCAGCATGGGTTTATAAAAGGCATGCAAAAGCAAATTTATATGTGGTTTTGGGCACTGCAAGCTAGACATCACCTGCCCTCAGAGTTTAAGAAAGAAAAGGCAGGTGAATGACTTTCTCTGTGTTTCTTCTGGGCTGTATTTAATCAGGCTCCAGGAGCAGATGAAACTTGTCACTCCTATAGAGGGATGGCTTCATAAACTGATTGCTACCTTATCACTGCCTCAAAGTCACTCCACTCGTAGGGATGTCCAAACAGATTCAATATCAAACCAGACACGAAGGCCAGTTTAGAGAGCTACAGCTTACATCAAGACCAAAGAGAAGGCTTACAGATAGTGCTTGGGTTCACCTGAAGACACACAATGGGAGGAGTTAGGAAAACAAAAGCTGACTCAAAATTTCAGCAAACTTGAGCCATGAGAAGGAAATCTTTTCTTCAGCAAGAGAAAACCAACAGCCCCCTCTACCTTGCATAAAACATTCTACTTACATGGAAATAAATTAGTTGCCAATGTGTATTGCATCCACTGAACAGAATACTGGAAGATTCTACAGCTCCTACCTGTCTTTTCCTGTAGACATCTCCATTTATCAAAGTAGACATCAACTTTGGAGTCTCTGTGCTCATCCTCAGATCGTTTAGGTGAAGCACACAAAAGCCTCTATAAGCTTTATTTTTAAAAAAATAAATAAAAAAGATATTATTTTGAGTCACAACACTATTAAACACCCTCCCCAGTCCCCATGCTTGCAGTCTGGTGAGGATTTCTTTCTCACAATACCTCTGGACAGCCTGCAATATACAGAAGATTCATACAAACTCTGGTGTTACTACAGGACTGGAGGTCAATGCATTTGGCACAGGATAAAGAGATTCTCCATCACAGGTCAGTGCAAATCCACCTAGTGACTTTTAATGGGCTCTGGATAAAGCCCCATGTAGACTGCCAGATGTACAGGTCAGATTTGTATCTAAGCAGGTCTTCCAGCCTGCACAAAATAACTCATCTGAAATAAAAAAATACAATAAATCACAGTGGTTAAAAGCTACAGGCTGGAAAAGCTGACTCTGAACAGTAAAGAATGGAAATCTTTACTGTTTTACACATCAAAAACGAAGACAAAGGCTGGTTTGCTTTTGAAAAGCTTGCTGTACACTGCACACTAAATTACTCTGGATGGTGGTGATCTATACATGGAGAAAATGATTGGGTCTAAGTGATGAGTGCTAAAGGAAGTCATGGCAGAAAACCTCCCTGACTTAATGATGGGGGCAAGGGGTGAGAGGGGATGAATTACTTAGGATACCTTCATCTGAGAGTGGTAAGGTGCTGGAACACCAGGCCTGGAGGTTGGTGGCCCTGCCTCTGTGGCAGGGGGTTGGAACTCTGTGATCCCTGGGGTCCTTTCCAACCCAGATGATTCTATCATCATTTTATTGGAACCTGAAAACAACAAAAAAAACCCTATAGATTATTTTTTTAAAGATTTGTTGTCATCTGACTGGGCACCTGTCTCATCTGGTTCACTTTCTTTTGCACAAACCCAACTCTCTATCTCCTCCTGTGAAATCTGAGGAGGTTTCTACCATGTATATCCTTCCTACCCCCAAACATCTGTGACATCTGGCTGGGACCTCTGTGCATGTGCCAGCAGCGGTGGGATGGGGTTTGCCACAAGACAGTGGTGTTTCAGATGTCTTTTGCTCTGTCTGGACAGACAGCATGACAGCTTTCAGGGGATACAGGCTGGATGATGTTAAAGCCCAGGAATAATTCACTGCTACAGGAAGACAACCTCCTGAGAACCAGAAAGGAGGAAGGGCAAGGGGGGTGGGGTGGGCTGGGGAGGGAAGGACAGGCAGTGCAATTTTCTATTATTTAAATGTTGTTGTTCAAGAAAAATTGTGTGTCACCAGCCTCACATTTCTCACTGTAATGGTCACTTCATTTTAATTCTTTTCTTCTGCAGCACAGGTGTCAGGGAGCTTTGGTTGGAGCCATGTTATATTGCAAGCCTGTTGGAGGTGATTGGAGCTGCTGCTCTCTCCAGATAACATTGTCAGAGCTGGACATGTTCATCCCTAAAGGTGAATGACAGAGCTGTTGTAACAAGCATATTTTTACAACTGTAAATGATCCTGAGTCATTTAGAGAACATGGGCCTGCCTTTAATCACAAGGGTAAGGTGCAGGCAATTGAGCTGGGCCAGCTCATCACCCAGCATCAGGGCTTTTCACAGAATCACAGAGCATTAGGGGTTGGAAGGGACCTCAAAAGCTCATCCAGTCCAACCCCCTGCCAGAGCAGCATCACCCAGACTGAATCCCACAGGGACACATCCAGGAGGGTTTGGATGTCTCCAGAGAAGGAGACTCCCCAGCCTCTCTGGGCAGCCTGTCCCAGGGCTCCCTCACCCTCACAGAGAAAAAGTTCCTCCTTCTGTTGCCATGGAACCTCCTCTGCTCCAGCTGCACCCGCTGCCCCTTGTCCTGTGGCTGCCACCCCTGAGCAGAGCCTGGCTCCAGCCTCCTGACTCTCACCCTTTCCATATTCACAGACATTAATGAGGTCACCAGCCACACAGCTGACCTGCAGAGAGGAGTCCAGCCTGAGGACAGCTATTCACCTCTTGCATCTGCAGATCTTGCTCTGTCCTCCTATCAGCACAGAGGACCAGGTACACCTGGCTGGCTAGTGCAATGGTGACAAGACCTTTGTGCTTTCCCACCACAGCAGTGCCATGTCTGGGTCTGCATGTCCAAAGGCCCATCCATTTCATCAACAACACGTTGTACAAAGGGAAAAATACTGTTCAAGCAAGGCTTGACTGCAACCCCTTTTCTAACCATCACTAAAAGAGTTTATTTGAATCATTTTTGGACCTTTCAATTTGGATGAAACAGGGTATTCCAGATAGCCCTTAGGAGGGATAATGCAGTTCTGGGAACCTCGTGCCACTGATGGGTTTCAAGCTGGTGATGCTCAGCTTACCTTCCCTGTGTTTCCTCAGCTAGGGCCAATTTTTGTTCCCTGGAAAAGGGATGAAAACAGAGTATCATAGAATCCCAGCCTGGGCTGGGTTGGAAGGGACCCCAAGGAGCACAGAGCTCCAACCCCCTGCCACAGGCAGGGACACCAACCTCCAGGCCTGGAGCTACACAAGGTTGCCCAGGGCCCCAGCCAACCTGGCCTTCAACACCCCCAGGGACGGGGCACCCACCCCCTCTCTGGGCAGCCCCTGCCAGCCCCTCCCCACTCTCTCTGCAAAGAACTTCCCCCTAAGATCTCCTCTCCCCCTTCCCTCCTCTCCCCCTTCCCTTGTCCTGCCAGGCTCTGCCCTTGAACAAGCTGATTCCCCTCCTGTTCCTCTGCTCCCTTCAGGGACGGGCAGGCTGCAATGAGGTCCCCACACAGCCTTCTCTTCTCCAGGCTGACCCAGCCCAGCTCCCTCAGCCTCTCTGCGCAGGGGAGCTGCTCCAGCCCTCTGAGCATCTCCGGGGCTCCTCTGAGCCCTCTCCAACAGCCCCACATCTCTCTGGCATTGGGGGCCCCAGCTCTGGACACAGGACTCCAGCTGGGGCCTCCCAGGGCAGAGCAGAGAGGGACAATCCCCTCCCTGTCCCTGCTGCCACCCCTCTGCTGATGATCTTCTCTCTTGTGTCAGGTTTACCAGCTAATCAATACACTTGTGCTGCTGTCAATGAGCTTCAAAATTGCCTTTTCCCCATCGTGGCTGATGAGGAGCTTCCCATGAAAAACACATGTAAGCAGTGCAATGAAAGCTCTTCCCACCTACCTTTCCATTCCAAGGCTTTAGATTCTTTCCATTATTACCAAACTTTTCCACTTCTGCTTTAAACTGTTTGGTAAAATGCATCACTTACACATTCAACCCACAGCAAACTGGGAGCCTGTGTATTCCATATAAATTCAATGTAAACCAGACCCTTTTCTGCATATGAGCTCATTGTTTATGCTTGTCTGGTATATTAAAGCATGCATTGCTGAGGAGCTGCAATAAAGTCAAGCTCAGGAAAACATCCTTCATCATCCCAGTGATAAAGCAAGCAAGGTGCATGTAGACTGGAAGAGCATGCTGAGTACTAATAGAGATGATTATATCTTGCTGGGTGGGACAGCTAGGGAAGTTGAAGCACAACGTTCCCCCTGAGTATTTGCATAGCATTTAAGAAATATTAAGTCCAAATCCCTTTTTTATGCAAGACAAGAACCATTTTGGCACCAGGATTTTTCCTTTCCACCTCTCCCCATAAAGCAAAACGTGAGACCTCTTGTAGCTCTTTTTGGAGTGATGCCCCTAAAGGCTTGGCCAATTGAAATGTACATCCTAGCCCATTACTGTATATCATACCTTCATGGATATGTAAAACCACTGCCTTCCCTAAGTCCCTGCCTTCTCCCTGACCCCACAGACACACAGAGCTACTGACAGACCATACCCACAAAGGCACTACCAGGTATTTATATGGCACAGGGTAGAGTTGAGCTGACTGGTAGAAACATAAATCACTGCAGAGTGGTTTGAGAAGGGGTCTAGGACTGGAACAACATGAATCTAATGTTCATCCCACACTGTGAAATCTCTGGGAAGATCCACATCTGACTGATGCTTGGTGTCTGTCATCATAACTGTGTTGGACTTAGAAGAATCACAGAATGCATTAGGTTGGAAGGGACCTTCCAAGGCCATCTAGTCCCACCCCTGCAGTGAGCAGGGACATCTTCACTAGAGCAGGTCACTCAGAGCCCCATCCAGCCTGACCTTGAATGTCTCCAGGGATGGGGCCTCCACCACCTCTCTGGGCAACCTGGGACAGTGTCTCACCACCCTCAGAGGGAAGAACTTCTTCCTTATGTCTCATCTAAACCTGCCCTGCTCTAGTTTAAACCCATCACCCCTCATCCTATCACTCCCTGCCCTTGGGAACAGTTCTTCCTCAGCTTTCTTATAGGCTTCTTCCAGGGACTGGAAGGCCACTATAAGGTCCCCCCAGAGCCTTCTCTTCTCCAGGCTGAACAAGCCCAACCCTCAGCTTACCTTCAAAGAAGAGATACTCCAGCCCCTTGATCACTTTTGTAGCCCTAGTACTCTGCATTTACTCCACATTTCCAACAGGGCAGTGAACTAAAGCCTTGAACCTCCCACAACACCTCCTTGCCTCACTTGCCCATCATCAAACCAAATGTGTTTCCCATAAAAAAATAGATCTAGCTCTTATTCTGCATGAATTAGTGTTAAAGTCTGTCCCAAGGCAGAACAGCCTCTTTCTTCTCATGGCATCATGTAGCAACACAAGCTCAGTTCTTTGGGGGGACCTGCTGAGCCCACTGTTGATGCTACATAGAAGCAAACGGTCCTGCTTCCTAATACACTCACTGACATTCCCTCCCAGGGGAGCCCTGCTTCTCACAAGAGAGATGTATTATCTTTTGGCACAGCAGATGTTATTTACCTTGAATTTGCCTCTCTTCAACCTCCAGGTCTCATTTTCTCTCCTTTAGAAATCCAACGTTCCTCAATTTCCTTGGACTGGCACTTCTCAAACCGCAGGACAGGGGCAGGAACAAGGTGAGGACGTGCTCAAGGCATCAGCATAAAAGGTCTTTCCAACTATCTTGGCTAAAGTTGAGCTCCTGCTTTCCCAAGCCTGGTGGAATTGAAGTTGCAGTAAGACAGAAGGTCCTCGTAAGTCCTTCCTCATACACGTGCATTCTGAAGTTCAACCCAAAGCCAGTCCAAGTGGGAAGCACTTTAATTGTGGCTTTGGGATTTATTTACATGGGAATGTTAGAAATCCCCAGCTTAGGAAGCCAAAGAATGGCCCTACATGTTTATAGCTAGGGGTAAATTGAAAAATAAAGCAACTAAAGTGCATTCTTCCTATCTATTTCCTGTAATGCTGAGTTTAAAAAGTATAAAAAATTTATTTAACTTAATATACTTAATTAAATTATTTAATTAAATAATTACAAAATAATTAAATAATTATTAAACCATTAAATAATTATTAAATCATTAACTATTTATTAAATCATTAACTGTTTATTCAATTATTAAATTAAAGTATTTATTTATTGATTTTATAATTATTGAATGTCATTAAGTAATTTTTAACTTGCAGTTGAAATAATCTTTTACTCATTAAATAATTAAAGAATGTAAAATAATACAATGATTATTCAATAATATTCAACGAGTAAAGATTAATAATTAAATAATCCGATTATTTAATTTAATTCAATAACTATCTAATGATATCTAACAACTGATAATAATTAAATAATTAACTTTTTAAATGATTAATGGATGGTATTCCATAATTAAATAATTGTTAAACTAAGTTAATTTATTTAATTCTTAAAGAATTCAAAGATTATTTTAACTGCGAGTTAAAAAATCTATCATTAAATTAGAATTTTTTGGTCTGAATGTATTTGAAACTGTAGTTTTATGTAAAAAAATACTAAAAAAGAAAAGCCCAACGGATTTTTATTTTATTTTTTAAAGATAGCTTACCTTCCCCTCTGGAGAGAGGCTGAGGGAGCTGGGCTGGGTCAGCCTGGAGAAGAGAAGGCTGTGGGGGGACCTCATTGCAGCCTGCCCGTCCCTGAAGGGAGCAGAGGAACAGGAGGGGAATCAGCTTGTTCAAGGGCAGAGCCTGGCAGGACAAGGGGGCTGGAGTGAAGCTGGAGGAGGGAAGGGGGAGAGGAGATCTTAGGGGGAAGTTCTTTGCAGAGAGAGTGGGGAGGGGCTGGCAGGGGCTGCCCAGAGAGGGGGTGGGTGCCCCGTCCCTGGGGGTGTTGAAGGCCAGGTTGGCTGGGGCCCTGGGCAACCTTGTGTAGCTCCAGGCCTGGAGGTTGGTGTCCCTGGCTGTGGCAGGGGGTTGGAGCTCTGTGCTCCTTGGGGTCCTTCCAACCCAGACCAGGCTGGGATTCTGTGATTTATTCAGTTGAGTTACAAGGTGCAGACAAGCAAAAGTGCATCTTGTGAAGACTACACCAAGGTGATGGGGATATTGAAAAGTTCCCTCTCAGTAGCATGGATCACTGTAAAAATGCTCTTGGCTCTGTGGAAATGAACATCCTAAGTGGGTTTTGGCGAACTAGAAGGAGGGTGCGGAGCAGAGGAGCTCCTGAGGTTCCTTTCCACCTACCCACGTGCCCATAATTCTGTGATTTGAACCCTGAGAGCCAGGGAGAGCTGCACACCAAACTGGGAAGAAGTATTTGAGGAGGTGAAACAGAGCAGCAAGCCATGCTGAGAGGCAGGACCTTAGGCTGAGTTTTTGGCCATCTGAGAGGAAGAAGTGGTGAACATTCATGTCCAGCACATATGGGCACATCTCAACTGTGGGGGTAGATGTGCTCATCACAGTGAACATCCATCCAATGCCAGACAGATCCCTGGGGCTGGGTGAGGGGGTGTCATGGAGCAGCCCTGATGTGACCCACATGAGCACCCATGAGGTTGTTGTCCCTGCCTGTGGCAGGGGGTTGGAGCTCTGTGCTCCTTGGGGTTCCTCTCAACCCAGCCCAATTCTCTGATTCTACCTTGAGTAGCTTCAAGCACAAAGTCTGTTCCCAGACCTGGCACATTGCACTCCTGTGAGGCCTTGAAATGGCCATGCAGGCAGGATGTCTAGACACCAGCTCACAGCCATCTGCAAACTGACCAAAAGAAAAAGGAAAGTAAAAATTAATGGCAAGAAAAGCAAAACCTGATGGCAAGGAAAGTAAAACTTGATGGCAAGAATAGCAAAAATTAATGGATAGAAAAACAACCTTGTTTCTGTACCCCCACAGTACCAGGAGCACCCAGGCCTGGGACCAGCCCCCTGCACACCGTGGAGTGTATCTACAGCCAAAAAACTCCCAGGAACACATGCAGATAAGTTGGGAGTTTATTCCTTTGGATGTTTCTTTTGGAACTAAAGGTGTGTTTGGGGTTCTCTGGGACTAAAAGAGGCAGATGAATGGCCTCTGAGGTAACTGCTTGAACCCAGTTCTGGATTTTTTTTTGTTGTTGTGTTCTTAGATTATTACTGGGATGCACAAGAAAACTTTATGACATTGCCATTTCTGTTCTGGTTTTGAAAGCTCTCCTTTAGCACAGCTTCCTGTGCTAACTTCTTGTGGAGGACAGGGTGGCCATGAGCCAGCAGTGTGCCTCGGTGGCTAAGAGAGCCAATGGGATCCTGGGGTGCATTTGGAGGAGTGTGGGCAGCAGGTCACAGGAGGGGATCCTCCCCCTCTGCTCTGCCCTGGTCAGGCCCCAGCTGGAGTGTTGTGTCCAGTGCTGGGCTCCCTGGGATAAACCAGACAGGGATCTCCTGGAGAGAGCCCAAAGAAGGGCTACGAAGATGCTGAAGGGCCTGGAGCATCTCCCCTGTGAGGAAAGGCTGAGAAAATTGGGACTGTTCAGCCTGGAGAAGAGAAGACTAAGGGGGGACCTAATTAATGTTTATAATTATCTTAAGCAGGGGATGCAGGGGAATTGGCCAGCCCCTTTCAGTGTCTGTGGGGACAGGACAAGGGGCAATGGCTGCAAGTTGGAGCATAGGAAGTTCTGCACCAACATGGGGAAGAACTTTTCCCCAGTGAGGGTGAGGGAGCCCTGGGCCAGGCTGCCCAGGGGGTGTGGAGTCTCCTTCTCTGGAGAGATTCCAGCCCTGTGTGCCCTGTCCTAGGGACCCTGCTTTGGCAGGGGGTTGGACCCGATGATCTCTTGAGGTCCCTTCCAACCCCTACAGTTCTATGATTCTATGATTCTATTCTATGATTCCCTCAGACTGTCCCCCCAATGGAAACACACCTGGGTTTCCAGGGGACTCTGCAATTCATGTGTCAGCCAAACAAATTATGCTGTAGAGCACAATATGGCACCTTCCATCCTCCCCTTCCTGCAGAAAGATGGCTCTTTGGTTGAGATGGAAAGATGTACACCAAGCAGCAGAGTGGAAGCATGAGGGACCTCTTAAAGTACAGTTGCCATGACACACTGCTGTGACATTTCAGAGTAATAAACTTACTTTGATCTTTGTATTTGAAATATTGAAACCTATTGTTTCCCCCATCTGCACCCACAAAAAAAAAGTCTCTTTCTCCAAAGAGGATGAAAGCCTGGAGAGAAGCAGCCTGAGAGGGGATCTGATCCCTGGGGATCAGGAGCTGAAGGGTGGGACACAGGGGGACATGGGCAGCCTCTTCTCAGGGTCTGTGGGGACAGGACAAGGGGCCATGGGCTCAAGTTGGAGCAGGGGAAGTTCCAGCCCAATGTGGGGAAGAACTTCTTCCCAGTGAGGGTGAGGGAGCCCTGGGACAGGCTGCCCAGGGGGTGTGGAGTCTCCTTCTCTGGAGAGATTCCATCTGGACACTGTCCTGTGCAGCCTGCTCAAGGAAGGGTTTGGACTAGATGGTCTCCAGAGGTCCCTTCCACTCCTATGAATCTGTGACTCTGTATCACTTCTACTCTATGAGGAGGTTAGACAGCATTTCTCAGTGCTGGAGTTTTTACAATAAGTTACCTCTCTGCTGACTTTACAGGGGAACATTGAGCACATACCCTTCTTACTTACTTGGAGCTGAGGTATGGGTTTGGTAGGATCTCTGTTTCCCTTTTCACTCAGAGCTGTGTGCCATTCTCCATGCTAAGCACTAATCAGCTGCAGTCTTGATCCCTGCCAAAGAGGTTTCAGTGGGGCTTGAGTCTCCTTCTCTGGAGAGATTCCAGCCCTGTCTGGACACCGACCTGTGTGCCCTGTCCCAGGGACCCTGCTTTGGCAGGGGGTTGGACCTGCCTGACAGCTCTCCAGCCAGTCTCCCCCAACCCAGGGCTAAATTAAAATGTTCCTTCTATTCCCACACACTTTACAAGTTATTTATTTTTAACTTAGCTTTGGGTTCCTAAACCATAACCACACCAACAGTATCCCTTCCTTTCCTCCCTCCTCCTTACACCTCTCTGTGCATGAACCTCAGTGAATAGCTTCCTACCATAGCCACAGCTGGGCTTTAAGCATCTTCTGTGCTATCACCATCAGGCAGGAGAGCAGCCTGCTACAGAGGAGACCATGGAGCTTCCACAACTACTACATTTCCCTCAGTAATGCCCAGTGGGTTGGCCAGGAGGATGCCAAGGGCCAGCACCCATCTGTTCACCGACACTTGCCCAGTTGCTGTGTTTAGACTAAAAGCCTCAGATACTCTCCATGCATGTGTGGAGCCCTTACTACAAAAGAAGCTTTGATCTTCTGATCCAAATGAGACTCTGATCTTGGTTGGGGCTCATAGGTGCAAATGCTGGAGAAATAATAACAGATGGAATATCACAGCCCTATATTAATTACCATATAGAACCATATAGAGCTAATAGGGGGAACATTTCTGGGCAAAGATCTCATAAATAAACCAAATGGGAATGCATAAATAAGTAGAATGCAAACACACAGGGCCATTATAAGGGCAGATGTGTGAAACTTTTTTGTCTGTATGTTAAGCAGTCCTTGACATCTCTTTTAAAATTTATATATTTACACTGGCAAAAGAACAATCCTTTCCACCTAAACTACAGAGAGAAACCCAAAAACATGCTGGATAGCTTTCCCATTCAGATCTGGGTTTGTCTTTCTTTTCAAGTATAATCAAATTCCTTTCCATGCCTACCTGGTCCATGACATTTCTGAAGGACTATGTATTGGAAGGACTATGTATTCCTGAGGAAGGTGTTTGAAATCATACTCATGTGCTGAGGGTAAAAAACCAGAACCATGTCATGTCTTCCTGGAAGGAGGCATTATACATCTTAGTGGGAAAAAAAACCAACCCTCAGAGATCAGAGAAACTTTGGTCCTTACAGAGATGCTGGGCTTTCTGAGGCTTGTGTATTTATCTTACTATCTGTTTCATATCAGATGCTCAAGGGACAGTAATGTAAAGGGCAGCTGGAGCAGTAGGAGCATGCAGTACCCATCATAGAATCACAGAGTCACAGAATCCCAGGGTTGGAAAAGACCTTTGAGATCATCAACACCACCTGTACCTGTCCTCTACTAAACCAGATCCCTGAGCACCTCATCTCCCCAGCTGTTAAACACCCCCAGGGCTGGGGACTCAGCCCCCTCCCTGGGCAGCCTGTGCCACAGCCCCACAACTCTGCCAGGGAAGAACTTTGCCCTCCCAGCTGAGCTGAGCCTGCCCTGGCACAGCTTGAGCCCATTGCCCCTCGTCCCAGCTCCTGGCCCCTGGCTGAAGAGACCAGCGCCCACCTCTCTGCACCCTCCTGGCAGGGCAGGGCAGGTGGGGAGAAGGGCTCCCCTCAGCCTCCTCTTCTCCAGGCTCAACACCCCCAGCTCCCTCAGCCGCTCCTCAGAGGATTTGCCCTTCAGCCCCTTCCCCAGCCTGGTTGCCCTTCTCTGGACTCGCTCCAGGACCTCCATGTCCTTCTGATGGTGAGGAGCCCAGAACTGGACCCAGCACTCGAGGTGCAGCCTCCCCAGTGCCCAGTCCAGGGGCACAATCCCCTCCCCAGACCTGCTGGCCATGCTGTTTCTGATACAAGCCAAAGCCAGGATGCCGTGTCCCTTCCTGGCCACCTGGCCACACTGCTGGCTCATGTTCAGTCAGCAGTCACCCAACACCCCCAGGTCCTTCTCCTCCAGGCAGCTTTCTAGCCACTCTTCCCCAAGCCTGTAGTGCTGCACAGGGCTGTTATGTCCCAGTAACATAGAAGCAGCAAGGACTGACCAGACACCATCAGTTCCTGTGCCAGGAAGGTGCAGGGTGCAAGATGGAGCCACAGGAATTACAGCACACAGGACCTGACTCACCTCTAGTAACAAACTCAGTGTACCTTAAGAGGATAGATGGATTAGAGAAATCTGTGGCCCCTGACTCCTGTCCCCCTGCCTCCTCTATTCTGGGGGGTGATCACCTTGATCACAGCTCTCCTGAGGCTGGTTGCTACCTCATTCTCAAAGCAAACAGCTCCTTGGGAGGAGCCTGACCCCTCTGAAGCACTGCAGCTCAGGTAGACTTTAATCCCAGGGGTCTCAATCCCCTGCAGTGGCAGGTCCCATGGGGCAAAGCCCCTTGGGCAGGCCATCCCCATCACCTTGCTCCTGCTCCCTCCTCATATATTCATGATTTCAAGCTCCCTCCCACCCAACCATGGATCTACCAGGGGAGTGGTGGTGCAAACCCAATGAGTATTCATAGGAGCAAGGGCTATAGTGTCTTGGACTAAAGGATATTTCACAAGGCAGGGGTTTCCCTGATATTCTGGAGCAATAAGCTCCTTCAACTAATTGCAAAGTGTATTTTATCATATTTTTAGGAAGAGGATTTCTTTTAAACTGTGTAATATAGCCAGGAGTCCACTCTCAATGGCTGTTTTCAACCCTGCAAAGGATTTCCATTGTAACTGCTTGTCCTCTCCTGCTCGTGTTTTTCCTTAAGCTTCACCTCTCAGACTGACATTTTCCAAGTTTGAAACCTGCCCTATAAAAAAAGAGAATTATTTGGAAAGCTGAAGAAAAAAACTTCCCTTTTGGTTCAGCAGCACAGGTCTAACAAGGGTCCCCTCAAACTGGCTTTACTGGAACCAAAACCAACAACCATTTTGATGCCTAGAGCCACCATCATGCTGCAGAGGTGGGACAAAAGAATGACCCAGCCTAAGGAAGACTGTTGGACCCAGTAGGCTGAGTTCTTCCATGGTGTAAACCCTGAAGCTGATGGGATTATAGTGCTTTACACCCAGGCTGAGAGATGCCTGATCTCTTCCTGAGAGCAACCAGCTCAGCCTTGTTCCCATTGCTCTCTGTGTTATTTAAAGATTTGGGGGTTGGTATCTGGCAGGTTGTCCTTCTGAAGTGTTCAACCCACAGAGAGTTCCCCCTGTGTGAGGTTCAAATGGGCTGCTTTTTGCCACACAGGCTGCTGGTCCCTCTGCACGGGGCTCTGCCAGTACTCCCAGTGCCCCCACACCTCTTCCCTCACACATTCACATCTCGGTTCAGGTCTTGCCTCTCATTTTTGTTCCCCATTCCCACTGTTCCCCAACCCCAGGCAGAGCTGTGGGCTGTGTCTGCAGCAGCCAGCAGCACAGAAAATGGAGTGTAATTTGGGGCAGGAATGCAGGGGGTGGGAAGTGGTGTAAATGCTACTTAGAAAACTACACAGATGGAAAAGACTGAAGAGGAAGAGCTCTTTGCTCTTCCTCATGTATCAGAGATCTTACAGCAACCAACATCTTTTTTTTTTTTTTACTTATTTATATGTAAAGAGGGAGAGTCAGGAGGCTGGAGCCAGGCTCTGCTCAGGGGCAGCTGGAGCAGAGGAGGTTCCATGGGAACAGAAGGAGGAACTTTCTCCCTGTGAGGGTGAGGGAGCCCTGGGACAGGCTGCCCAGAGGGGCTGGGGAGTCTCCTTCTCTGGAGACATCCAAACCTACCTGGATGTGTTCCTGTGTGACCTAATCTGGGTGATCCTGCTCTGGCAGGGGGGATGAACTAGGTGATCTTTCCAGGTCCCTTCCAACCCCAAATGTTCTGGGATTCTTGTGTGCACTAATGATTCTCATGCTGATGTTCAAAGTAACAATCTTGGCTGAAGCAGTTACATCTGTGGAGCCTACAAAGCAACTGTGCCATGAAGGACTGAACAGCCTGGAACTCTTCAGCCTGGGAAAGAGAGATCCCAGGCATATGACCAGGCTGACAAACAGGAGAAAGTCTGCAGAAGGTATAGAGGAATCAACCATTTCTTCCAATACAAGAACAGAGGACAATGAAGGTAGGAGTCAAGTTCAAGTCAGACAGAAAGAATCATAGAATCATAGAATCATAGAATTGGAGGGGTTGGAAGGGACCTCGAGAGAGCATCGGGTCCAACCCCCTGCCAAAGCAGGGTCCCTAGGACAGGGCACACAGGGCTGGAATCTCTCCAGAGAAGGAGACTCCACACCCCCTGGGCAGCCTGTCCCAGGGCTCCCTCACCCTCACTGGGAAGAAGTTCTTCTCCATGTTGGTGTGGAACTTCCCCTGCTCCAACTTGCAGCCATTGCCCCTTGTCCTGTCCCCACAGACACTGAGAAGGGGCTGGCTGATTCCCCCTGCATCCCCTGCTTAAGATAATTATAAACATTAATTAGGTCCCCCTTAGTCTTCTCTTCTCCAGGCTGAACAGTCCCAATTTTCTCAGCCTTTCCTCACAGGGGAGATGCTCCAGGCCCTTCAGCATCTTCGTAGCCCTTCTTTGGACTCTCTCCAGGAGATCCCTGTCCTTTTTATCCCAGGGAGCCCAGCACTGGACACAACACTCCAGGTGGGGCCTGACCAGGGCAGAGCAGAGGGGGAGAAGTGTCTCTCCACACAGTAAGATGGAAACATGAGGAACTGCTGGCCAAAGGCCAACAGGGATGTAAAGAACTCTGAGTAGGATGCCAGATAGGCAGCTAAGAAGTATTTACTGGAAGTTAGTCAGGGGGCAAACAAGGTGGGATTTGGGACATCTCCAGATTGGGGACCACTGAAGGGTGCTGCTGCTTACCCTCTTTATTTATCTGAAGTCTCCTTGAGTGCCTATTTGTGGTGTATGGTTATGGCTTTCCAGCTTGAATTCCCCTTCTAGCACATGATGTATCTTTAGATACTCACAGAAACAAAGGTGGAACAAGGCTGCCCTCCATAGCAGAGTTGCATAAGTAAAACTACAGATCATTCCTGTTTCCAGAGCAGAAGCCAGCTCTAATGAGATGAAAGCATTCTGTTTGCATGAACTGATGAGCTCCTCCAACTTGGGCATCCCATGGGGAGTGAAAGGTGGGCTCACAGTGCAGATGCACTATTTATTCATGACTGAAAGGTGTCTCTGCATCCACTGAACCCTCTTCCCAGACAGAGAGATCATCTGGATATCTGGATTTGTTTCCCCCCTCCCTCTTCTATGTAGCATGCAGTGGACATGTGAATTATTGCATCTCCTCTCCACATTAGCATTCTTCTTTGGACAAGAGACACCCCATGCTGTCTAGTTCTGTTCTGCACTTGGTGGATTCACATGCTGGGGTCCAGTGCCTCAGGCTTACAGATTCCTGACTGATAACCCTGTAACCAGACCACAGATCTCTCCTCCTCCCACTCTTTTAAGTAGCAGAGCTCCTAAGAAAGACCAAAATGTACAAAAGGATAAGGAAAAAGCCCACAATAAGCCCCCCTCCCACCTCCTTTTCTATCCCACCCCTCTAAACAGTGGAAGAAACAGAATTACCAAGGATTTCCCCTCTTCCCATGCCAGCCTTTGGAAACACACTGTATGGAACATTAACTCCAGAAGAACTCAGATAAATGCTTTGCTTAAGCAGGTTCTCTTGATCCTGAGCCTGAGAACATTGGAGTTAATGTTAAGTAGTTAACACCTTGGTTTGATGAAGTGAATGTGGTGGTTTGTGCTGCCACTGTAAAGGAAGCTTGTGCTTCTCCTGGACAGTCACGCTGCTATCAAGGCTGGAATAATGTATGGACTCAGACTGCTCAGATTTCCTCCATGGAAGGAAATGCTCTTTGTTAAACCCTCAGTAACAAGAGGAAAAGTTGAACCAGTTTTTTATGCTGCCCAGGGGGTGTGGAGTCTCCTTCTCTGGAGAGATTCCAGCCCTGTGTGCCCTGTCCTAGGGACCCTGCTTTGGCAGGGGGTTGGACCCCACGGGCTCTGGAGGGCCCTTCCAACCCCTATGATCCTGTGATTCTGTGATTCCATTAGCTGCAGAACCTCCCCTTCATTTAACCTGCTGCTTTGTCCAACCTCTTGCTGTGAGCCAAAGCTCCCAGCTCACAAGCTATGTGCTCTGGTAGCAGCACGGCGACTACTCAGCCAAGTATCTCGCTGCCCTCTTCCTAACACTAACACTGGCTTAGGCAACTTTCAACAGGTCTCACAGCCTTTATGCAACTCATTTGTCAGTCTAAGACAAATAACACTGGGTTGAACCCAAGGGATCTCATGGGACTCAAGAATAGTTTGTAAAAGCTCGTTAGACAAACTTAACCAACATTCCTTGGCAGCTGCAGATTTTATTAATTCATCAGGGCACCTCTCACAGCACAGAAATGCAGAGGTGATTCAAACTCTTGTTTCTTCTTAAAATGCAAGATGAGAAGCAAGGTGTCTAAACTTGCTTGTGAGGACAGGGTAAAGAAGTGATAATTGAATTCAATTGATGAAGAAAGTGGGAGATTCATCGCCACCCAAAGAGCTGAGATCAAGTAACTGTGTGTGCCTGCTAAATAGAGTGGGTGAAATTCTGCACCACAGCTCCAGGCTATTGATTGGAAAGAATTTGGTCCAAGTGCTGCAAAAAAAACCTGCTAAGCAGGCAAGGAATACACTGCTGGCTTTGAAAGGCATCACTTCAGCTGAGGTGTTGTCAGAGGTGCAGTGCTATCTATCAGTGATGCACAAATAATGGAGAAGGGTCAGAGCTGGTACAGGCTGCATAGAAAAACTGAATCCACAAATTGAGTGTGGCACTGAAGTGCCAGGCTCTGCTCAGGGGTGGCAGCCACAGGACAAGGGGCAGCGGGTGCAGCTGGAGCAGAGGAGGTTCCATGGGAACAGAAGGAGGAACTTTTTCCCTGTGAGGGTGAGGGAGCCCTGGGACAGGCTGCCCAGAGAGGCTGGGGAGTCTCCTTCTCTGGAGACATCCAAACCCTCCTGGATGTGTTCCTGTGGGATTTAGCCTGGGTGATCCTGCTCAAGGTCCCTTTCAACTCCTAACCTTCTGTAACAGGTCCCTAGGAGTTGCTAAGTGACAATTACACCATGTTCCTTCTTAGAGCCTTTCCCTGAGGAGAAAATCAAACCAAAAGCATTTCAAAAGTGAGTACTCAGTAGAGGCAGGAATTTTTCTTCCAGCTGGGTTACCAAGGCAAGAGGTTTCTGCAAACATTTCACAAAGCACAGGCAATTTGTTCCCAAGATGCTGTCAGATCAGAGAGTAAAGCAGTGATGACAGATGCTGAACTATCCCTCCTGCTTCTCTTCCCTCAGCAAATCTGAGACAAATAAGGTAAGGAGGCTTAAAAAGAAGTGCTCTCCAGCTTGTATATGACAGATTCTGAAGACTGCTAACTTCTTCCTTTCACACAGGCACTGTGCATTGGCTGGGAGGTGAGGGGAGATGGTTAGACCCATAGAATCATTAAGGTTGGAAAAGACCTCCAAGATCATCTAGTCAAACCATCCCCCTACCACCAAGAAGCAGTTGCCATCTCTGAGCTCGTTCACCCATGGCCAAAAGTAACTTCAAGCTATGTTTGTTGGCCTCCTGATCCTGAAAGAAAGCAATCAGTGACACAGTTTACAGCATAAATTCACTCTTGTCTCCCTATCTCCAAAAGTCTAAGCTCTTCCAAGCTGCTGGGAAGCTGCCACAGACTCTGTTGCATGCCATTCAATGTTTTTCTTCAAACACATATAATACAGGGAGGAGCAAAAGGCAACAAGAATTGAGAGAGGAAGGAGAAACCCTATGGCAACCTTGTTGTCTTGCAGTTCCCTTCCAGTATAAACCAGCCACACTCAGCATGGTAAATGGCTGCTTTCTAGGAAAGCATTAAACCAAACACAGAGAACTCAAATGAGCAAATTGCTATCTGGCTTTGGGATGAGAGGCAGCAGAAGTTCATCAAGTCCCTCTAATTTCTATAAGAGAAGCTGAAATAATGAAGCAGTCTGTATGATGGAGAAGTCATCCTGTGGAAAACCCTTTTCTTGGGCATTAAGCCCATCATTTTGCTGATTAGTTTGTAGATCATGTGAGCCAATTCTGTGCTTATAAGTCTGCCCAGACTGCAATCCATTAATCCTCAGTTTATCTTCAGCATAGGATACCATCACATGCATTTCTTCCTTCAGGTGCTTCTGATGACTTTGAAAAGAGCTTGGTGTTACAGATATAAGAATGGTCCTTGCTTTGTCAGTGGTGGTTGGCACACAGAATGCCCCTCCTGGAGATAATTACATGATTCAATGCCCATTTATATCTACAAAACTCTCACAAATTCTTCCAGACAGGAGAATGGGACAATGAGTGGGTGGGGGAAGAACCTGAATCATCCTCTTAAACCAGTCTCCAAAAAGTTTGTCACCAGCCATACTTTGGCTGTACCCAAGACTATCACAGAATCCCCAGGTTGGAAAAGACCTTTAAGATCATCAAGTCCAACCATCCCTGTCCTGTGCTAAACCAGATCCCTGAGCACCTCATCTCCCCAGCTGTTAAACACCCCCAGGGCTGGGGACTCAACCACCTGGTTGAGTAATATAATATTACCTAATATAATCCAGTAAATGGTACCCAACCCCAACACCTGGAAGACTGCAATATCCACAGTTCATTTAAACTTGTATCTTGAATTAAGTGGCAGTCAGTGCATCTGGAGGACATGTGGCCAACCCTTGCTACCCAATCCAGCCTGATGAAATGTAATTCAATTGATTTCCTCTCCCCCAAAATCACTCCCTCTGGTAGTCAGCTCTCAGAAGACTTCACTGATGCAACTTGTTGGCTCTCTGAGGGAGAGCAAATAGGCTTCTGCTGCTTGTCACTAGTACTGACTTCTTCCTCAATGACAAAGTACAGTCCTCTAACTTGTGTGAGTTCTAACTCTTCTTCAGTTACAAAACCATGGAAGAATCACATTCTTTAAGAGCTGGCATCTTAGTCCAGATCATCTTTCCCACTTCTCCACTCATTTCCACATATAAAATGACCACTTGCCTTTATTCAGCTAGAGCCAAATAAACATGCATATGGATTGGCAACAGCAAGGAGCAAGAATGGGATGGGAATGAAAGGAGGGATTAAGTGAAAGCAGTTGAAGCAGTAAGATTATTTCTGATTTGGAAGATGACCATAAAGTTTTGGTAAGGCTTATGAAACCAGGAGGGATGGGGATGGGAAAGTCAATTATCCCAAGCTGTGGGAAAGGAAGTCTGTTCTGGCAGATGGCAGGGGACAATGTGACAAGCTGTGGAGATAGAGAGATTATTTTAGTCTGGTAGGCAAGATCTTGGCACAGACAGAGTTTAACAGTGGATGAGTAGGAGGCCAGAGAATGTATTTGTCTTTGGGTTTTGAGACTGTTCCTGTAGAGATATCCAGCCTGATGTTGTTTCCTGAGCTTTTGTTCTTCAGTATGTAAGGCAAGCACAATTGTGTCATCCTCTGGTAGCCATGGTCCATGATTCCCCACAACTCCTTCCCAGTACGTACTGGGCCATCACTGTTTGTCCCTCTGAACCCAACTCTTGGCAAGAAGTATTCATAAAAGAGCTTGGACTCTGACAGCACAGCATGGAGAGGAACCATAGATGCTTCTCTGCTCTTGCAGTCCAAGGTAGGAACCATGTACCTCTACATGCCTGACCAGAGTTATTCCCATCGAGTATGCATGAAGTTGCTAAGAACTGGGACATAAATGGATCCAAGAGTTCCCCAGGTGTATTGCTGACCATACAACTCAGCAATAGCAGGAAGCAAAACAATACACAGAGTATTACCAGAAAAGTTAGATGCAGTGGGGATGAGGAGAGGAAAGTTGGCCAGGAGCCCTGAAGTTCAGCAAAGAAGCTGAAGAGCAGGAAGAGTTTCTATGGGACATCAGACTTTCATTAGGAGGTACTGATTTTTTTATATATCCCCTGAATTAAGGCTCTTCTAATGCAGTGTAGATGGTAGGAGAAGGGGAAATCTAGCCACACTTCTTGTGGCCACAGACTTTCTCCTGAAACTAGGTTCCACTTCAAGGCAGCATGTTGATAGCACAATCAAATAATTTCTGGAAGCTTGAATTCAACCCTTCCCTATTCAATGTAATACCAATGCAAGGGCTCTCAGAAGTTATTATATATATATATATATAATATAATTACATATCTAATTTGCCAATGGGTTTTGAAACACATCTGAGAGCTGCCTCTCACTCTGAATGAGAAAAAAAGGCTTTCAAACCCCACGTTTTGTGAACACATGGAAACAAAGATCAGAAGAATACTTGAATGCCGTTACAGGCAGTTGAGCAAGGCAGAAAAACAGAAAATGAAACTAAATCAACAGGGGAGCTGATGCCACACAGGCTGCCTTCCATGTGAGCCTCCTCACTCACACATTCCCCCTCCAAAAAAGCCAATTCTACCCATGCCACAGCAGGGTGTTGAGGTCCCTTCCAACCCCTATGATTCTATGATCAAGCATATCAGCAGTACCACTAATTTGGAATTAGATATAGCACAGGTCATTCTTTCAGAGCTGATGGAAAGAGAGCCTGAGAAGTCATCATCTCTCCTCCAGTAACAGCCTTGCCTTGGGTGCATTCGTGCAATTCCAGTCCCACCAGTGGGCACTCACCAGTGAACTTTGGACCGCTGCCACCGGTCTCTCAGAAAGAGGAAAACATCTGAATGCTGGTGATTGAGCCAGAAATTAACAGCAAAACACTCATCTCTGATATTTCCAAGCTGGATGTTTATAGGTATGTGCTCTATCTATACCATGCATGTATGAGACTCTCTCTCAAACCAGTGAAATATTTGGGTGCTGCAGAGCTCAGCAGCTCATGGTGGCAATTCAAAGCATTGGAAACAGAACCACAGAATCATAGGGGTTGGAAGGGACCTCAAGAGATCATCAGGTCCAACCCCCAAACTCCCTGCTAGGTGTATTATAGGCTCTTTTACAAGCCCTGTGAAGATTTAAACTATACGTGCCAGTTTTCCCAGCCCATACCTTCTTTCATGGGAAGCAGCAGGTTTGGAAGTCCACCTCTGCTGTGGACTTGCCATTAGAAGAGCCAATTCAGGACACTCCTTCAAAGGACTCCTGAATCAGGTGCATGGAACCATCCTGCCTGAAGGGCTTTCACTATCAGCATTCTCAGACCATCTTGAGCAGCGTAACAAACCTAGGTATCAAATCCAAAACACCCACATTAATGGCTAGAGGGGTTCTAGCCTTAGGTGACATGCTGAAGAACTTCTCTCAGCATCACACAGTTACAATGCAGGCTTCTCTGGAGCCAGGGTACAGAAAGGGTGGCTGACAAAGGTCTTGTACAAACCATGGTGCTTAACTTCTAGACTACAATTCCATGCATCTTTTCAGTTCCCATATGGAAGATTGAGGGGAGATTTTAAGTTTATCTGGGCATGATTTGGTTGCCTAAAAAAATGACATCTAACACCATTTGAGACAGCAAAGATACCCACACTAGGGTAACAGACATGACACAGCAACGATCAGAGGACCATGTCCTTCAAGTACAGCAGCCTGTAGCCAGACAGGACACTATGCATCTTTTTTTTGTGAGGCAAACTCTTCAGCTTCTGGTTCCAGAAGTTCTAA
This sequence comes from Hypotaenidia okinawae, assembly GCA_027925045.1. Taxonomy (NCBI): domain Eukaryota; kingdom Metazoa; phylum Chordata; class Aves; order Gruiformes; family Rallidae; genus Hypotaenidia; species Hypotaenidia okinawae. The sequence continues at coordinate 29,429,402 of BSDF01000004.1, forward strand.
CTTGCTTTTGGGGCTGCACTGCATTAAACATCATTGCCTGCAGTAAAGGCCATTCTACTTTGCTTTCCACCTACAAAGTAGGTGCACCCCTACATCTTCACCATCTGGTGCAAAGGAAAGGTGGAGAGGAAAGTCTTTAGGAAGGGACTATATGAGACAGTACCCATACAAAATTAGCCACTTAGCAGTGAACTGTGATGTCCTACTGCTACCAGAGTCTCCAGCTGTTGCAAAAATCTCAGTGTCAATGGCAAGGTCATGAAGAGCTGGTCATGGCTCAGTTTGCCTTTCAGCAAACAGGAATCTCAGCTGTGATGGTGGTGGTAAGAGGCACGCAGCACATTGCCAGCCTGCAGTACCATACATGATGGCAACTTTCTAGGAGCCTGGGGAATACTGTGAACCATTGAAAGACCAGTAAACGAGTCTGACATTCTATCAACTCGGTTTTCCTCCACAGTTAACAACTAAAATGTGGGAGAACACAAGTGAAAAGGTGACCTAGAGGAAGATGTCAAATAACTTGTTACTGTACATGCTGCTGCCATGCAGATACCCCATGGCATTGTAGGCTGGGTTCTCTGAGCCCAATGCCTGCACCAACAGCTGCCAGGCAAGATGTGCAGGGCTAAATTCAGGTTTATGTGTGCAAAGGAAAAGAGGAGCAACCTGAGATCTCAAGAGGCAGAGAAAACACGTGAAAAAAATCACAGAATCTCAAGGTTGGAAAAGACCTTTGAGATCATCAAGTCCAACCATCCCTGTCCTGGGCTAAACCAGATCCCTGAGCACCTCATCTCCCCTCTGTTCAACACCCCCAGGGCTGGGGACTCAGCCCCCTCCCTGGGCAGCCTGTGCCACAGCCCCACAACTCTGCCAGGGAAGAACTTTGCCCTCCCAGCTGAGCTGAGCCTGCCCTGGCACAGCTTGAGCCCATTGCCCCTCGTCCCAGCTCCTGGCCCCTGGCTGAAGAGACCAGCGCCCACCTCTCTGCACCCTCCTGGCAGGGCAGGGGAGGTGGGGAGAAGGGCTCCCCTCAGCCTCCTCTGCTCCAGGCTCAACACCCCCAGCTCCCTCAGCCGCTCCTCCTCAGAGCATTTGCCCTCCAGCCCCTTCCCCAGCCTGGTTGCCCTTCGCTGGACTCGCTCCAGGACCTCTATGTCCTTCTGATGGTGAGGAGCCCAGAACTGGATCCAGCACTCGAGGTGCAGCCTCCCCAGTGCCCAGTCCAGGGGCACAATCCCCTCCCCAGACCTACTGGCCACACTATTTCTGACACAAGCCAGGATGCCATTGGCTTTCCTGGCCGCCTGGCCACACTGCTGGCTCATGTTCAGCCTGCAGTCACCCAACACCCCCAGGTCCTTCTCTGCCTGACAGCTCTCCAGCCAGTCCCCCCAAGCCTGTAGCTCTGCCTGGGGTTGTTATGTCCCATGTGCAGCACTCTGCACTTGGTGTTGTTAAACCTCAAAACGAAGCAACCAGATGTATTAAAACTCAACGGAGCAACTGTGCAATGCAGGAGGAGAATCAGCACCGGTTTGGAGCAGTGGCTCACACCCTGCAATGCACAGAGCACTGTGGGGAAAACAGCAGCTGCTTTTAAGCCTGACCTGTGGACATGCTGGGAAAGCACCAGCAGAAATGTCTTCCTCCAGTTTGATAATGGGAGACAAGAGAGAGCAGAACCAGCAGCTCGTATCGTCTGGAGGCACTGCAGTTTGCAATGAAATACAAAGCCTGAAACAAACCACTGAAAAATTAAATACTGTTAGAATCCTGACCTGAAAACTTCTAGGAAGTTAGCATACCCACTGATTTATTCCAAGATTAACTAACTGTATCTACCTAGATGAAAGCTGAGCTCAAGTTTTTTACCTAAGGAGTTTGATGAACTCTACTTTTGCCAAAAGCAAAGCATTTGATAGCCACACAGGTCATGCCAGAACCCAAAGCTTTGGGAATATTCAGTTTTTAAGTCCCAAATGTAATTTCAGTGGTTTTTACTTTGTGTTTTTCTCGTCTGATCTCATAACTTTGTGTTTGGCCTGCTGAGCACTCCTGCAGATCTGCCATAGCTGTGAGCATTCCCTCCTACGTATGCTGCTCTGCTGAAAATGTAAGCAGCTATGTTTGTGCTGTAAATAAGAGCTGGACAATGGTTTTCAGCTGTATCCACTCCCTTCCCCCACCCCATCACCCCACCATCCCACCCAAGTATTAACACTCTCCAGAAATGCAATGGTTTGCCAGCACCAGTCCAAGTCCCATCTCTAAGGATGTTACACATATCATAGTGATACCACCACCACCACCAGCATCCCAGAAATGCCCTTAAGGAATGAACAGCTCCATATTGGTCCTTACAGGAAGTTCAGCAAGAAGCTGTGTCTCAAACTCAAGGTAACAGTCATTCTGCAGTTCACACGCCTTGCCTGTGAAACTGGTTTGCTGGTTCCACAAAGAACAGATGGTTTCATGAAGAAGACTGCCTTGCAAGTGCACCCAAGGGCAATGGCCCACAAGCCAAGGTCTCACCAAGCATCTACAGAGCACATCCCACCTCCTTATCATTCCACACAGATGGCTTTCTTCCCCTTGGCAACTGAAGTGCAACCAAGGGTTGTTTGCTATGTATCCCATATCTCACTGTGAGACCAAGATGTGGCAAGGACACACCTGGGGTTGGGGTTGCAGCAGCAGTCACTTGGGTTAGATGTAGCCTATGCAGTGAACGTGCTAAAGTCACATATAGATTGTATTTGCATGAAGGAGAAGAATTAAGAGTATGTAAATTATCTTAATGATGTCTTGCCTCTTTGCCTGTTTGGTTTTGCAGGATTGCTTATGAGTTTCAGAAGGAAAAGCAAGGCACAAATGACACACTCATCTCTTACAACCAGTAGTAAAAGAGAGTGAGATACAGAGTGTCAAGAAATGATCCTGAAAGCTTTCAGATCAGGTACAATCTCATACAGCCACAGTGATAAACTTCATAATCCACCTCAAGAGAGTATGCCACAACACCACCAGAGGTGAATGTTAAACAGCAAAATTGCAAAGCGCTGGAATAATCCACACCAACGGGCCACAACATCTGTGGCAGCCAGGCTTTCTTCACAGCACGATGTGCCAGCTACGCTCCGTAATGCAACCCGCTCTAATCAGGCTTAGCAGCAAGTTTAGTTTTCAGTTCTTCCAGTCTATTCCATTTATCACCAGATGACCTCACCCAAAAAGAATCCAAAAAACACATCCAGTATTTCTGGGGGTTTTTTTGTCTGTGTGTAGTTCTCATCCCTTGATTTCCCCCACCCCCTTTCCAGAAATTGCCAGCAGAAGTGAATACTTGCAGTGTTTCTGTTCCATAAACGGTGTCATGCTTAGCAGCAGGCACCAAAAAGGTTCAGCTCTTGCTCTGATCCTGTGTTTATACTGAGCTGGAGGTGGATTTAAACCATCTTCCATATTTGGGGTCTACTCAAAGCTGAGTGACCTAAGGGCAATCTACTGATGCTCCATCTCCTATGTCTACAGAGAGGCCCTTCTGAGCCTCAACTGAGTAAGGAACAGCCACGATACGCTCCCACTGCCTCACCAGTGCAGAAACAGTCCTGTACACAGGCAGCATCTCTGCTCTACACCTGCCCAGAGCACCACAAAGTGACCTTAGGACGGCTGACAGGCCTAGTAAATAGGAATATGCAGAGGGAGAAATCCCATTTCCCTTTCCATGCTTTATGGATAATGGACTCAATTGCCTGCAGCAACAAAAGCCTCCCCTGAGACACCACGGACTAGAAGGCATCTGTGAGACTATTCAGATGCATCATGGAGCTAAAGGAAAACCCTGATTCATCAACTGTGGAGATAGGTGGTGGGCAAGATGTAATTCGATATGAATTTTAGGTGAAGCCCTTTATTGGGTGAAATCACACAGATTATATACATTTGTTACTGCAAACGTGGCAAACTAAAAAACTGCTAATTGGTTAGTGATTATAGTGAGTTCTGATCAACATACAGCTAAATATCCTTAGTTTACCTTTGATGCCTAAAAGCATCCACACACCTGCTGTTTTGACCATCTTCTTACGGCTGGTTCTTAACATGTTCTGTTACTCCCAAGTACCTTCCCATAACTTCTTCTTGGTTTAGGGCAGTCTGTACCCCTGTCTTCAAGGCCGCTGTGTTTTGAGAATGTGATTATCAAAATCCTCTCAGCATGAGGAACTTTTCCTGTCTCACGGGAACACGAGGATGTTGTCAGGGCCTATGGCTTCGTTGAAGAGAGCTAGGCCGCCCGCAGGCCTGCTGTCTTCCCAGACAATCAACGAGGCCTGTTTGCCTTTTGGTACGTGTCTGTAAGTGTTCACATCATGGTGGGTCACATTAAGTGCAGAGGGACAGACCCACTGCATGACCAGGTGGCCGCTGTCCCAGCAGCCTCACAGAAATGAGCGGTTGTGCTTCAACAGGCCATGCCAGCGAGCGGCACTACGAGGAGAATGATAAATTGAGAAGATCTTCCTTAATGGATGCTTAAAAAAATAAGAAAAAGAAAGAGAGAGGGGGCACTGGAGGCACCTAAAGCTGTTAATAATGACAAGAGAAGGGATTTCTGGTTAATCAACATCAAGGTCACAGTCTGGTGGAATAAATTCTATATACAGTAAATAACTCACACGGGGCGATGGCATGTTTAGCATCAACTCTTGGCAAAGATTTGTTTGCTTAATGACTTTTCTCTTTTTCTTCTTCTTCTTTTTTTTTTTTTCCCTTCAGGCCAGCCACCTTTGACTGGAGAGAGCTTGCTAAAAGAGCTAAATGTCACAGAAAATGTGCTGTTAATCCTACTCATCAACAAACCTTAACCACGAAGTGATAATAAAGAGGAAAAAAGAAAAAGACAAGACGTGGCTCCAATCAGGATTATACTTGGGAAGTGCAGAGACCCCCACGACTCTGGAACAGGCGGCTCTCATACTGTTTCTCTAAATATATGTCGCCATCCCTGATTTTGCAGGAGGACTTTGATGTTCGTTTGCAGACGGATACGCTGTACTTTTCCTTTGGCTTGTACAAACAAAGAGAGGCATTTTTGGTTTTCTGGGCAAATACTGTCAGATGTTTTATGTGGAGCAATGAAAATTAAGTAAATCTTTGATATCATAAGCCTTCCTTGCTTGAAACAAGCTTGGCTCAGCTACTGGTAGATGTAAAGAAAAAAACATATCATTTTTTGTGTCTAGGTAAAGAAGTTTACAGATGTCCCTAATGTTTTGAAGATCTCAGCACTTGCTGACTTTAATGAGCTCTGTGGAAGCTGGTGGGAAGCGAGTGTTGGGGAAAGAAGCACAGTAAATCAGCCTTGAGACCTTCCCAGACTCTGACCTTTTCTACACACATCCCTCCTAATTTGAAACCATCTCATTGATCAACGTAATTAAGTTGTGAACAACTATTCTTTTCTCCAGTGAAGTTTGTCGCTTCGATTTCATGCTGGAGGAGCATGTTGAGTCTTAAAAATAAGATTGCCTGTTCCTCCAAATGTGCCAGCTCAAGTAAAACCAACAATCCCTCACATCTAAGCAAAGTTACTGCTCCCCCATCAGTGCTAACCTCCTTTAGGCTGTGTTGTTTTCTTTTACCCAAAGAAAAAGCATCTCCCTCTCTCTCTCTCTCTCTCTACATATTTTTTTTCATTTTAAGACCAAGCAGTAACATTCTTAAGATGCCTGAAAAAATTCTGACTAACAGTAAGCTTCACAAAGTTGTAAATTATGTAAAGTACAGTTTTTGAGCCTTGAAAGGATGAACTTTGTCTTTACCAACAGCATTTTTTAATTACTTCTACTAAAAGCAGTAAGAAAATAAACCCAAGGATCACTGAAACAGAGCAGATTTCATTTTCCAAAAGCTTTTTTTTTTTTCAATTCAGAATTTTGCTGAAGAAAATTGTGTTTTGGAGACCTGGGGGTTTCTGCTTATCAGATATTATAAAATAGTATAAGTACATCTAGGTATATTATAGATAAACCTATGTGCAAGATAGTATAGACAGGCACAAAAGATCCTTAGCCTTAATCTCTTCAATGTCTGAAGGTCATCCAGAGCTTTGCTGTACTTTTATACCATTGATGAGAATAGAAGTGCTTGTTTTGGCCATTTCTGTTGTGTGGAGTAACCTAGTTCCCCAATATCTTGGAATGTGAAGGGCTCCCTCACCCTCACCGGGAAGAAGTTCTTCCCAAGATTGATGTGGAACTCCCTGTGCTCCAACTTGAGCCCATGGCCCCTTGTCCTGTCCCCACAGACCCTGAGAAGAGGCTGCCCATGTCCTCCTGTGTCCCACCCTTCAGCTCTTGATCCCCAGGGATCAGATCCCCTCTCAGGCTGCTTCTCTCCAGGCTGAACAGCCCCAGCTCCCTCAGCCTTTCCTGGCAGGGGAGATGCTCCAGGCCCTTCATCCCCTTGGGAGCCTCCTCTGGACTCTCTCCAGGAGATCCCTGGCTGGTTTGTCCCAGGGAGCCCAGCACTGGACACAACACTCCAGGTGGGGCCTGAGCAGGGCAGAGCAGAGGGGGAGGATCACCTCCTTTGACCTGCTAAGATGCTCTCTCTTAGCACATCAGTCTTTCCCAAAGGTCACAATAAAGAGCTATTGCACGCAAGCATTATTAGGCACTCGCTTTCATCTGAAATGATGAACAGTGGAGAGCAGGAGACCCCTGGCAAAGGACTCCACACACAAGGTTTCAAAAGGAAATGATGCTCCTGGCGTAATTTCAGCAGTTCTGTATGTTCTAGCATCACTCTTTCTAGTGTCACCATTCACAGAGCAGTTCAAAATTCTTGATGGCACAATTGGCTCACTCATCACCACTGTATCAGCCCATCTTCACTCATGAAAACCCTACAAAGGTACTTTTGGACGTCAGCATGTACTCATCCATATTGTTTTACATTTAAATAGATATTGCTTTTAAATTTTTAACATAGATGTGACTGAGAGGATCTCTGGTAGCAGAGAAATTAGATTGTGAAGTCAAGTGAGAAAGCCAGAAAATACAAGAAAACCATTAAACCAGCATTTTGTGTTCAAGGGAGAGGGCAGAGTTTGAACTTCTCTTTTCCACTATAAACTCAGAGCAACTCTACTTAAGCTGAGGAAGCTTAATTGGTTTTAAAACCAGGACACCATGCCTCTTCTTCCTAGAAAGCAAGAGTCAACGTTTTTAAAGTGTAGGTCTGTGTTTTCAGTGGTTTTCAGCACTTGTGGGTCTCTCAAATCCAGATGGATTCTCAAAGCTTAATAGTCATGGCTACAATGAAAAAAGGGTTTAAAAGCTGGCTAAATTCCTCCTCTTGTGAACTTGAGATGTGCTCCTGGTTCCTGCAGCAACTTGTGGCAGCTCTGACATGATGACCATCATCTACTTCTCTCTTGAGGTAACTATTTGGAGTAGTGTGCTCTGACTTCTTCTGTAACTTCTTGTTCTTCCCCAGAGTTACAAAGTGAAAAGGACATGTGAAATCAGGACATCACAGTAGTTGTGCTTACAAAGAAATACCCTAAGTATTCAAAAGGTGCATTTCCTCTCTCTAGATACAGCTAGGTTCCAGAAAATTCTTTGCTGTGTTTTCCATGTGCTGATTCAATACTTGCAGCTGCATTTCCGTACACATCACAAAGAAATTAAGCTGAGGGAAGGATGAAAACTTCTCTGCTCTTCAGAGACTTATTTTTATGTTGCAGTTCTTTAGCATAAAGAATGTTATTAAGCCCTCTGCACCTGGGCAGAAGTGCCAAAGCATAAACTTCTTGATTGACCCTACATGGACAGAGTACACAGGGTGGGCTTTATCACCACATACTGTTAGAATCATAGGATCCCAGCCTGGTCTGGGTTGGAAGGGACCCCAAGGAGCACAGAGCTCCAACCCCTTGCCACAGGCAGGGACACCAACCTCCAGGCCTGGAGCTACACAAGGTTGCCCAGGGCCCCAGCCAACCTGGCCTTCAACACCCCCAGGCACGGGGCACCCACCCCCTCTCTGGGCAGCCCCTGCCAGCCCCTCCCCACTCTCTCTGCAAAGAACTTCCCCCTAAGATCTCCTCTCCCCCTTCCCTCCTCCAGCTTCACTCCAGCCCCCTTGTCCTGCCAGGCTCTGCCCTTGAACAAGCTGATTCCCCTCCTGTTCCTCTGCTCCCTTCAGGGACGGGCAGGCTGCAATGAGGTCCCCCCACAGCCTTCTCTTCTCCAGGCTGACCCAGCCCAGCTCCCTCAGCCTCTCTGCGGAGGGGAGCTGCTCCAGCCCTCTGAGCATCTCCGGGGCTCCTCTGAGCCCTCTCCAACAGCCCCACATCTCTCTGGCATTGGGGGCCCCAGCTCTGGACACAGGACTCCAGCTGGGGCCTTAGGAGGGCAGAGTACTTCATCAGGTATAAAGTAGATTGTTCTCCACGTTCATCCCCATCAGATGCTTCTGCCAGGTAATACACAAGGGAGGAACAACTTTGCTCACACACATGACATCCCCTCCAAACACTCAATTGTGATAACTCATTTCTGCATGTAACAGGCTGGATTATTCCTACAGCTACTGAAACCTACCTGTGGACAAACCTTAGAGGGATTTTGCTACTTAGAGCTTCCACGCTGTTGCAAATGATAGCCAAATTGCTCACAAGGCACTACAGGAGCTCAAGAGAATCAGTGAGCATGTTACTGTTTGCTAACAGGGAGCACTAGTCATTAGATGACAAAAAGCTGGGTCACTCCTCAACGTAGAGGCAGTAAGTGATCTGCAGTCCAGCAATCCACTGCTGGGTTGAGACTCCAAGGGCTTTGCTCTCCTGCTCTCCTTACCCTTGGTATGGTTAAATCAAACAGTCACAGAAGGTATTTAGAACCTGCAAGCCAGATTGCAAAGGTAGATGTTGTTTTTGGCTCTCCCAGCAGAGCTGAGCCCTGAAGTGAAGCCAAGACCTGTAATCATTTGCCTTGGCTGAAACAAAAATAAACATACCCTGTGCTGTATGCACTTCTGAGGTAATTACTGCCATTAGATCACAGCCTGGAAATGAATTTTAAACCATGCAAAGAGCCTGAATACAAAAAAACCTCTATGCTCAAATCATGTTCAATGTCTGATTCTAACTTGCCAAAGCAAGGAGGGCTCAACTGAAAGAAAGAACTTTATCTCCAGCCCACCTTGTTGGTCCCAACTGCTGTAACCCACATGGGGAAGTCAAACTGTCTCTTGGTAGGGGATGACCTGTTGGCCCAGCAGGAATTGGTCAGCTCCCCCATTTGAGGTAATATTGCCCCTAGAAAAATAGACACTGTGTTCCTTTCCCATACCTTGTATCTACCACGTGTTCCCCCTCTGCATTCTTGAATTGCTATTTCTATTTCTCACTGCCTATCTACACTGCCACACGGGCTCTTACAAGCTGAGCCTAAGCCAGCCAAAGCTCATTTCATCCAGTTAACTCCCCCACCTCCCTGACCTCAACAGCCCAAAGAGGAGACCTTCATTTCTTTGGAAGCATCACTGGAAAAGGACACAATATATGGAGGAGGCGAGTGGATTCCAAGCTCTCAGTTCACTTTGGTAGCCAAGCACAGAAGCTTTCCCATAACGTCACAGCACCTCCACGTTTCAATCCAGTTTCACTGGTCAGTGTTGTCAAGGACACAAAAGTCATCCTGCTCTCCTCCAACCACCAAAGGCTGCTGAACCTCCAAGTGTGGAGTATCCCCAGAGAGCTCTGGGCCCTGATTGACCCAGGATGAAGCTTTCCTGCACCCAGACATCTCCCTCTGAGCTCTCTGCTGACCACATCACATACTGGTGGCAGCACTCAATTTCACAGACTCACAGAACGCGTTAGGTTGGAAGGGACCTTCCAAGGCCATCCAGTCCCACCCTGCAGTGAGCAGGGACATCTTCACTAAAGCAGGTCACTCAGAGCCCCATCCAGCCTGAGCTTGAATGTCTCCAGGGATGGGGCCTCCACCACCTCTCTGGGCACCCTGTGCCAGTGGATAGCCCATGTCTAGGGGCGTTGAAGGCCAGGTTGGCTGGGGCCCTGGGCACCCTTGTGTAGCTCCAGGCCTGGAGGTTGGTGTCCCTGCCTGTGGCAGGGGGTTGGAGCTCTGTGCTCCTTGGGGTCCCTCCCAACCCAGACCATCCTATGATTCTATGATTCTGTGATCTACCAGTCTACCACCAGGATCACGTATAGTCCCAGCTCCTCCAGTCACACTTCTGTAACAACTCTACAGCCAGGTTAGCAAACTGTTGCACCATTCTACCCTTTAAATTAACTAAGGAACAAACCCCCCTGCTCTAGGGTCACGCACGACGCACTGGGGAAGGGAAGGGCTTTATACTCAAGACTTGGCTGCCATGAACACCCTGAGGAGCCACCCCAACAGGGCTGGGACACTGTTATCTCTGTTTACCTTTTCCCTGACCTTGCTGTTTCTTTGAAGCTGGAGGCTGCTGCTCACTGTGTCTTCAAGGTCCTTTGTTAGACTTACTGCCACTGACCCGGTGACAATGACATGACGTCTTTTAACTTCCCATTCAGAAAACAGTCATTCAGATAAAGGATACACTGACAGCCCATTAACTACAGCAAAGATTGTTGTTGCTGCTACAGTTTCACAGAGACCTATTTAAAAATAGATTATGGTCTTGGAAACCACTCAGCTTCTTCTGCCTTTTCCTCCCCTCATCCCTGCAAGACAAGTTACCAAACCAAACCTGGCATTTGCTTCCTCCCTGATCTAGTTACAACTTCATTACAGCAATATTGGCCAGCAGCAAGTAACTTATTAAATAAATGCCATTTAAGTGCTTCTACCTGGATAGTTGATTCAGATAACGGAGAGATAGAGAGAAGGGGAGGGGAAGGGTTGGCCTGGCTCTGCCCCCTTTTCTGCCTTCCCTTGTGGCAGCAGGATGGGGCAGATCATTCAGCCAAGGGCATCCTGGCCTGTGTCAGGAATGGTGTGACCAGCAGGAGTAAGGCAGTGATAGTTCTGTTGTACTCAGCTCTGGTGAGGCCACATCTCAAGTGCTGTGTCCAGGTTTGGGCCCCTCACTGCAGGAAGGATGTTGAGATGCTGGAATGTGTCCAGAGAAGGGCAATGAAGCTGGTGAAGGGTCTGGAGCACAAGTCCTGTGAGGAGCAGCTGAGAGAGCTGGGGCTTTTTAGTCTTGAGAAAAGGAGGCTGAGGGGAGACCTCATCACTCTCTACAACTACCTGCAAGGCAGCTGCAGACATGTTTGGGTCGGTCTCTTCTCTCAGATGACAAGCACTAGGAGGAGAGAGAATGGCTTGAAATTGCCCCAGGGGAGATTCAGGTCAGATATCAGGAAGAATTTCTGTACTGAAAGGGTTGCCAGGCATTGGAACAGGCTGCCCAGGGAGGTGGTGGAGTCACCATCTCTGGAGGTGTAGATGAAGTGCTTAAGGACATGATCTAGAGGAGGACTAGTCAGGGTTAGGCTGTGGTTGGACTGGATGATCTAAAGGGTCTCTTCCAACCCAGGCAATTCTCTGATTCCAGCCAGACAGGCAAGGGCAGGAGCCTCTCCCAGTGCTGCTGCCAGAGAACCGATGCAGCCCTTCCGAGGAGACATCAGCAATCAGAAAAACAGTCTTCATTCTAATTCCAATTCTGATTACACCATCCTCCTCCTGTACACTTTAAAACACCTGTAGATTTGCAGGATTTTTTTCATTTTATCTTTTACTCTTTCTCAACCAAACCAGCTTTCACCACCTAAAATTCTTCTAAGGTGTTTTTTTTTCCCCCCCACAAAGTCAACAGCATCACCCAGGAAGATGCCCTATGAAAGGAAGAGGGACAAGGACTCAGGACTTACAGTGTGTCACCAGAAGTGCTGCCTTGGTGCTGAGGTGCATAGAAATCTTTTTTTTACTCACCAGAAGAAGAAAAAAAAACCAAAACCCCAACCTTCTCAAATATTTATTCCACCTCAGGTGCTTAATTAGTCATAACCATGATACTACAGGCTTCTGGGGATGGCCTGCTCTTGATACCACCTCTTGATGGGACTCCAAAAGCATTTAAAGAAGAGCTAAACATTCAATGGATGTACAGAAGAGAGATTAGGACCTTCATTTTTTTGTCCACAGAACACTAGGAGACTTAGTACCTGCTACTATGATCTCTAGCAAGGAGACAGTAGGAATAGAGGAAACCAGGAATATTTGACTTAATATATATGTATATTAAAAAACCCTTATATGCACATTAATTGTTACCATTTCTTCAGTCTTGTTTACAGTGAAGAGATAAATGATGACACAGCAGAAGAGAATGAGATGAATGATCAAAATTCATGATGCATCTTCAGCTACCACATTTGGACCTTTTCAAGGGACGGTGAGGTCCAGACCATTCACAGGCCAGTTAGCATGCTGCTTATACCATTTCAGAAGACCTTGGTTTCTCCTAAGTATCTATTTCTCTGCTGAAAAGCACAAGCCTTAACCACACAGAGAAGAACACTTGCAACTGTCATCAGATCCATGAGATATGAAGTTTACCAAACCTGTGATCCAGCAGCAGTCTGTTCCCCTCTCCCTTTTTCTTTCCTATAGAAAATACAATACCAACTTCAGGCTTTTTATATTGTAGAAGCATCATTTAAGGTAGTCTTGTGTTAACTTTGATGTATTCCTCCTTTGATGATGTAATAAACTGAACATCTACTTCCCACCCAAGGAATTTTGTATAGATGGCTGTGTTACTACAGGAACGTTTCCTTGCCATCTAACCTCCCCTGAAACCAAAAGTGCAGTGAGAGTTTTTCCTCCTACAAAGAGAAATTGTTAAAACAACCTTTTTCCACAGGCCCCTAATCAACCCTTCAAATCAAACTGGAATAACTGACTTTCATTTATCAATTGATCCACTGTGTTTTCTCTTCCCCCTCTCCCCTCCTCCCTTCACTTCTCTGGGTGCAGCAGATAAAAGCCCCAGTTGTGCTATCACAGCCCATTGCTTTGTAACCAAACTCTGCATGAGAGAAAGGTTCTTTTTATTTTGGGGAGGGGTAAGGGGGGAGGGAAAGAAGGAACAGAGAGAGGGAAAGTTAAATTTTTTTCCCTCCCTCCTCAGCTTAAGCTTTGTTGTTCTCATTTTGAGGGTATCAGTGGAGGGTTGCTGTTCCTACAGACTCTTGGAAAGCCATTGTGTAGGCAGGTCAAAGAGAAAGCAAATGAAAAACTAACAACTTTTGAATTTCAGCAGCCAAAGTTAATGTTGACTAAAAACCAGGAAAAAAAAGAAAAAAAAAAAAAAGAAGGGGGAGGAGGTAGAGGGGAGGAAAAAAAAAGTGGCCCTATGGAAAGCAAGGGCCAGCTGAGAGATCTAGAGGACGGCAGGTTCTGAAGGGGCAAAGCTGCTCCTTTTGATGTGGGAGGTCTGCAAGTAACCTACTGGGACACTCCCTGGGCTATCTCATTAACCATGTCACCAAAGCCCCCCAAGGTCCAGAGAATCATAACATTATCTCTGACATTACCACACAGATACAAGGTTCCTTAAGGCAGTCTATAAACATGCCTGTACTAACCAATTCATCGTGGCTTGACACCCCTGCAAGGGCTGGATGCCCTTTAGTGAGCCACATGAATTGCCCCAGTCATTCATCAAAGTTTCTCAGAGTGCATTTCACACAGCATTAAATTTAATTAAAGCAACATTGACTGCATTGTAATCCTCTGGAGGCTCTTTGTCAGAAGGAGCTGGAACACTTTCTACTTAAATATCTATTGTTTAGGTGGATTTCCCCACATCCCACCCCCTCCTTGCTGTCTGAACCCAAGTGATTCACTGCCTCTACCTGGGTTTTATTTAAAAACTCATGTCATGAAGAAAAGTTCTGCCATGCAAACAGGAATCCCAGCTTGATGTCCACTTCAGCTCCTATAGACTTGTCTGCAGATGATGGAGAATATGGAAGAACTGTTTTCAAACTGATTTGTGAAAGAAAGAACCCCCAAACACAACCCAACAGGCACACAACAGAAAAGCAGCAGGAGAAAGGAAGCATGTAGTAAAAATGACCTGTTTGTTGGCACACATATCTTCTGCTTTGGTGCACCAGCAATGGGCTGCTGTCACCTCCCCTTGGTGATGTAATGAGTGGTGGCTCCAGCTGTGCTTCACGCTCCCTAGTCCAGGCACCCCCTTCTCATGACCAGTGCTTGCACCAGAGCCCCACATCAAGGCAGGGGGAAAGCACCAGGCAGAAAACAACTCTCTAGGTCTTTTGATAGGTCTTTTTGTCCACACTGGAACGACTTCAGTTTCATTTAACTTGTATTTTGTTGACCCCTCCTAGATCAGCATCAAATGACAAGGGTTGTTTCCAGCCTGCTAGTTGCCTCTCCGTCCTGTCTCCCACCCACCACCAGTTTTAAAGCCCTGCTCTTCTGTTTGAGGGGGAAATTGGCCTGGGAGAAGACATGGAGGACAGGCCACACAAGTCTCAGAAACCTGAAGATGAGTCCAACGCTGCATTGCAGTGAAGGCTCTGATGGAAACACTGTTTTGCACATGTGGGGGCAGCTTTTGCACCCACTTTTTCCTCCCCTTGACCAGGAGCAGTTTTTGAGAGCCCTCTCTCTCTCTGTGAGGTAGAGTGACATCACACACCTTTCATGAACTGAAAATGTCCTCTGCTGCTGCAAATGTAACTGCAGAATAGACTAAAACTCTACCTTTTAACACAGCCCTACCCCAGTTGATGATGATTTGGTGGTCACACCACTGACTTTGCCACCCTACTACCTCTTCCCTCATATATAACCTAGCTTGCTTCTAATCATTCAATGATGTAGCTTAAGATAATTAATTAATAACAGTGCTTTGTTTTTCCTGTTACCAAATCATTTAGATTTTCTCAACCAGCCTACTGTGGGTAGCACCCTCCTTGCTTTAGTTCTATGTGTGATCCCTCTGAAAAGTCCAACCTCGTCACTATTACTCCAGCAGCCTGGGAGTTTTGGTTCTTTCTGTTTCTTTGTGGTTTTATTGAGGAGGAGAGCATAGAAAGGACTCAGGAAGGACTCACATTGCCATCATTCACAGCTATCAGGAGAGGATTAAAAAAAAAGTCAAGCATAGTTTTGTGTTTCTCCAAAGAAAAGCCACTAAGCAATTCTGCCCAGAAAGGGACCTGCTTCTTAGACCTTGGGGTTTCAAAGGGCCTGACAGGGGGGTCTGGAGAGAAATTCTGTGTTATGCTCAGCCAAGATCAATGTTATTGTTTATCTCAGAGAAGTATTTATTTCCAGTTCTCAGTACTTCTCATGGCTCCTCATGTGGGATCCTCTGCTGCCACGCCGTCATGGAAATGGTTCCATAAAATAACAGGAGGTGCTGAAGAATCAGATCATTTTCTTCAGCCATGTACACCACAGAGGCACGGGTTATGGTGTACCATCATGCCTACCATCTCAGAAACAAGTTTCTTATTGCTTGCCAGGTCTAAAGATGAAAGAAGAGACCCCAAAAAAAGAGAGCAAAGAGTTGCACAGGTCCTAAGCTTCAGGGCATACCCATCACCTAAGTAAGAGCCCACACGTGGTTGCACAGAAGTGACATGAACTCAAAAGCAGAGTTACTACTTCAGAGCTGTCAGCCAAAAGTTTATGCAAGTCTTCAGCTGTGGAGAACTGAAGATGCTTTACAGAAGGTAAGGAGAATCCAGTTCATTAGCAGCTCTGGAAGAAGCAGACCCTGCTCTCTTTCTCCTGGACCTCTGCACCATAGTGAACTGGAGGTGTACAACTTGTGTGGGCATAACCAGGTTAATCCAAACTCCTTCACTGGAGGGCAAACACCACCCTTCCACTCCTCATGTGCACCCACTAACTGATAACCCCCAGGACTTCACTGGAGGGCAAACACCACCCTTCCACTCCTCATGTGCACCCACTAACTGGTAAGAGAGCCTTATGAATGCAGCAGGCTGGCAACTAAATCCCACCCCAGAAAATGTTCCTTCAAGTCAACATGTTGGCTTTAGAAAAAGACAAAGCTGAAGAAAGAACTAAGCTCTATTTTTACTGCTTTCACACCAATTGTGCCTTGTGTTATTTGAGTGGGATGGAGTTAAATACAGACCTGAAATAAAGCTGCAAGTCCTCTAGGTCTCACCCAGGGAGAAGCCATCAGATAACTGGTAATGCTGCACCAGGACTGCCATCTGCAGAGTGCTGGGTTAATTAGGCATGGCATGCTGATTTTACTACTGTAATTGGGCACATCCACACCCCCACCCCCCCCAAACCCCATCACAGCCTCGATGGTAAAACTTGTGCATAACATTATACTTTAGACGACCTCCTGCTGCCTTAGAAAGAAAAACTCCAACTTTATTCTGTTCTCCCTTGGTATTTACTTCAGTTTCCCCTTTCAAGCTTCTCAAACACACAATAAGCTTTTGATTATCAGGGTTTTAAGTGCTCCACTGGACACCCAGTGTGTATTTATGAATGGAATTAATAAAGAAGCAATCTGACTCCATCAAGAGAGCATTTGCAGCTACTCTTAAGCATCACTGAGCAACCCAAGTAGAAATTGAAGAGAGTTAGAGGTCTTTAGGCTTGATTTTTTTCCCATTTATATAGTGACACCCAGTAAAAGGCTTCAAAATTCATGTTTGTCATTTTTTAGGGATCTCTGGAGAGCCAATTCATTTATTAAACTGAAAAAAAAATATTAGAGGCTGAATACAGAAGCAATCTGAAATACAAACCTGCCTGTCATGTTAAAGAAAGGCAGTAATATTTGGAGTCTCCTTCTCTGGAGAGATTCCAGCCCTGTGTGCCCTGTCCTAGGGACCCTGCTTTGGCAGGGGGTTGGACCCCATGGGCTCTGGAGGGTCCTTCCCACCCCTGTGACTCTGTGATATTGCTGCTATTTAGGATAAATTATTTTGGTTTAGGTGTCCCATCCCCTGACCCCCTGATTTTCAAGTCACTTGTTCACCCTTTTTGCTGCAGTTGTCAGTGAATCAGTAGTGCTAGGATGGGGGGGATGGGTTTAAACTAGAAAAGGGGAGATTTAAGTTGGATGTTAGGAAGATGTTCTTCAATGATGAGGTAGTCTATGGGGATGGTGAGACACTGGCCCAAGTTGCCCAGAGAGGTGGTGGAGGCCCCATCCCTGGAGACATTCAAGCTCAGGCTGGATGGGGCTCTGAGTGACCTGCTCTAGTGAAGATGTCCCTGCTCACTGCAGGGTGGGACTGGATGTCCTTAGAAGGTCCCTTCCAGCCTAATGCATTCTATGATTCTATGAATTCCAATATAAATACTCAAAGCCCAGATTGTGGGTTCCTCCATCAACATATCATGAACCCAAAGGAGTTGTGCCAAAAAGAGAAAGGAAGAAAGAGGATGTGTGTCAGACCTTTCCTTGACATGACACACGCTGTCCTTAACATGAAGGGCAAGAAATTTGACCTTAATATTAAATCCTGATGAACATTGCCTTTACCATTAATGGGTGCCCCATCCCTAGAGACATTTATCCACATGCCTAAAAGCCAGCTAAGTTGCACTGCAAGACACCACCTACTCCCCTGAAAATAGCAGCTTACCCTCTGCAAGAGGGGTTTTGATCATGAAAAATCATGGAGAGAAAAAAATCAGAAGGGAAGTTGAGGCATTTCAGGTGCAACAGGGGATCAAGGACTATCTCAAATCTCTCTAAAGAAAAGTGCTGGTGAAGAAAGACATCCCAAGCTGGGGGAGAAAGGGGATGTAAAGGCTTCCAAGGACTTTCTGGGATGCTTGCACAGTGGCTTGTGCTCATGCTCTTTGTGTGGACATCCATGCTTTTCCTAGTGTGGCTGATGTTCTTCTAAGCCTCATCTCCAATCACCCCCTCAATTTGTTTTTTTTTTTTAATTATTTTTTGTTTCTTTTCCCTGGAAAAGGTGAAATTCCAAAGCTCCTCATGACATCACCATGCACCTGAGGTTCTGTACAACCCAGTTATTTCCAGGCCAGCTCTTGCCCCAGCTACTGTCTTTAAAATGAGGTTACACATGAAAAAGCAGACAGTAAAATTATTATGCTAAACTGATCTTACCCCAAAGAGGGGAAAGAATCCTAAAAATGGGTAAATGCTTGGTTGTTAAAGCAGCTGCCACAGGACCTGGGATGAAGGTTGGCCACGCTCTGCCAGTCAAGAGCTTATACTGGGAGGCAAAGCAGCAGGGGGGTGGGTATGGTGAAGCTTCCCCAACATCAAACTTTCAAAATCCCTCCTGTTATCAATCCAGGTGTATTGGGTATTCTTTATCAATAGAGGCACACCTGAGTTGGACTCCATGATCCTTATGGGTCCCTTCCAACTCAGTGTATTCTATGATTGGGTCTGGCTGAGATGGGGTTAACGTTCCCCATAGCAGCCCTCATGGTACTGCACACTGGTAGCCAGCAAGGTGTTGATAACACACCCATGTTTTGGCTGTTGCTAAGCAGTGCTGGGTCAGGACCAAGGCTCTCTCCAACGTTGCCCCCCTCACCAGTAGGTTGGGCAATATCTTGGGATGGGACACAGGCAGGAATGCTGATCCAAACTGACTAAAGGGATATTCCATACCATATGGCATCTGCTCAGTGATAAAAGCTAAGAGAAAGGAAGAGGAAGGGGATCATTCATTACCTCATTTGTCTTCCAGAGCAATCACAATGCATACTGAAGCTCTGCTACCTAAGAAGTGGCTGGACATTTCCTACTGAGGGGAAGTAGAGAATGAATCTTCTCCTTTGCTTCCACATGTGGCCTTTGCTTATGAAACCACCTTCATCTGGACCCAGGAGGGTTTTTCCCATCTTATTTTCTCCTTTCCCCCAGTCTGCAGAGGGGAATGACAGAGCAGCTTGGTGGGCACCTGACAAGGTCTACTCACCACAAGAGCTGGAGCCACCTCTACAAGAAGAAAGGACCATTTTTACATCTCATTGTCAAGACACCTGCATCCTTTGAGGCATCCAGATCTGGAGAGGGAACATTGCTTCACACTAATTCCAATGCCACAGCTAAGGAATAATTATGTCTCAGGAAAGATGGCCCAAAATGGGATTGGGAGAAACACCAATAACGTGGTATATTTTTTAATCAACCTACTCAAAGCAAGGAGGACCTTCTCTCATGTAAAAACCACGTTCAGGATCTTTTTCCACCTAGGGAAGAAGTCCCCACTCAATTTGCTAAGCCCACCTTGCCTGAAAAAGCAAAGAGTGTGTCCAGCCAGCCCATCCTCTGTATCAAAGCCCTGATAGCAGGGCTGGATGCTCTCCCCCAACAAAAGCCCCATGCCCTGCAGCCACAGCAACACTGCTACCTCCTGCCTCATTGTAACCACCCAGACTAGGCAAACAGGAAGACTGATGGTTATTCAGGCAAATTTGGGCCACCATGATGGGAAAGGTGCAGAGGGAAAACATTATGACCAGAGTTCTTTTGAAACAACCTGACAGTTGATAGATGAGCATCCATAAAATGACAAAGGCTCCCTGTGTAAAGCCCCTTGCTACCAACATCTTCTCCCTGGGAAACTAATTACCCTGTACTGTCAGTGGAAATATTATTTTTTCAGTAATTATTTTCCCTTTCCAATGACAAAGTGACCATGAAAAGTCCCCTCACCTCTCATTTTTAGCCAGGCTTGAGTTGCAAACATCACACAGCGTGGTTCAAGTGACTTTAGCTAACAGACAAGGAAGAGGCTTTTTGTGATGCTGATTTCCACTGGCTGTTTGCAGTGGGAGGACTGGGAAAGGCACTGGAGACAGCAGAGTTTATCTCCATCCTGCTGTAGCAGTTGTGAGAGAAGAAGACCAGTTGTTGAACAGAAGCTGCTTAAAGCCAAGGACTATCTATCAAAAAGCACTTTTAACAACTGTTGGGTGGTGAAGTCTGGTTTTTTCTCCCCTCAAGTGCTGGGTTCAATCCCCTGGGATTAAATTTCCATCATTAATTTGTCCTTACAATGCAGGTGTGGGAAAAACCAGAGAGGGTCCTAAACCAGCCCTCTGGTTTAGTTAATCCTAACCTTTGGGAGGCTGGAGATCCAAACCCATGTGCCAAAGTTTTAAGTGCTGCTTGAGTGTTTCTATATGATCTGATTTACACACTGTGAGATTTACAAAGCTTGAAAGATGAATGTGGCCCCAAAACGTGGTTTTAGGACAAAGGGAATCAAATTAAGGTGATGGGTTTTTCTTCTTGTATTTCAAGCCACTGCAGAGCCTGCTGAATTCTGTGGAAATGACATGAAACAAGCCTGAAACTTTCACAGAGTCACAAGGTTGGAAAAGACCTTTGAGATCATCAAGTCCAACCATCCCTGTCCTGGGCTAAACCAGATCCCTGAGCACCTCATCTCCCCAGCTGTTCAACACCCCCAGGGCTGGGGACTCAGGCCCCTCCCTGGGCAGCCTGTGCCACAGCCCCACAGCTCTGCCAGGGAAGAACTTTGCCCTCCCAGCTGAGCTGAGCCTGCCCTGGCACAGCTTGAGCCCATTGCCCCTCGTCCCAGCTCCTGGCCCCTGGCTGAAGAGACCAGCGCCCACCTCTCTGCACCCTCCTGGCAGGGCAGGGGAGGTGGGGAGAAGGGCTCCCCTCAGCCTCCTCTTCTCCAGGCTCAACACCCCCAGCTCCCTCAGCCGCTCCTCAGAGGATTTGCCCTCCAGCCCCTTCCCCAGCCTGGTTGCCCTTCTCTGGACACGCTCCAGGACCTCCATGTCCTTCCTGCAGTGAGGAGCCCAGAACTGGACACTAAGTTAAGCCTGAGACCATTTTTACATTGATAAGAATTTAGCAGACAATAAAGTTCTTTCTTCACAGAAGAAAGTAACCTGATTATTCAAAACTATCTGCCCAACTCTCATTTTAGTGCTGACTGTAAGGTCACCCCAAGGAAAGCTGGTTGAGACAATAATCAAGCACCCAGCCATGAAGACACGTGGCCAAAGTTTCATCATCTGAACTGAGATTCCATCACCCATTACCTCTCCTGACAAAACCAACAAGTTGAAACAAGGTGTCACTCAGCTGAGTGGAAAGAGGGATTGTGCTCAGCCATGGAGCCCCATGTCCAAGAGGTACACAAACTGTGATGGAGTAGCCCAATCCAGAGCCTGTTGCTGCTGCTGCTGCTTCAGAAAACCTGCTTCCACCCCTGGCAGGTAGCCACTCTGCTGCTGCACTAGCCACCATCCACCTCTACCAGTCTCACAGGACTAAGGAGCAGGTAGGACTGGCTAACCAAAGTGGTTGACCAACCCAGAGAGGAAGAACTTCTGGAGATAAGTAGCATCTTTTACTAGACTCGCTGACCCAGTCGCTGTGGCCATAAGGATCCAGGTACCCATAATTATCTCTATTACTTTAATAACTGATAATCCCTCTCTGCAAATCTTACTTGGATATGAAGACACACACAGGGCTATTTGAAGAGGCTTGTTCACCACCAGCAATTAAATACCCAGTGTCAGCAAGCAGGTAGAAAGAGAGAAGGTCAGGAGGAGCCCTTCTGATGTTCCAGTTCCATTCAAATCCCAGTGTTCTCAAAGAGCCTGACTGAAGCTTTCATGTGCTCAGTGTAATGTGACAGGCTGGTGTCGTGGTTTCCCCCGGCTGTGGGCCGAGATCCACGCAGCTGCCTGCTCCTTAAAGTAACAGAGCAGGGGAAGAGGGAAAAAGGGGGGAAACAAGGGAAGGGAAAAGGAAGGGGAAATAACTCCAAACCCAAGAAACTAAGAGGCCCGTGGGTTGGGATAAGGAGAGTTTACTGAGAGAACAGAAAGATCAAATATCCCAATGCTAACAGGACTTTAGAGCAAAAGAAGATGAAACTCTTGATCCCCAATGCAGTTTCTCCCCGACCCACACAACTCAGGTACCACCCAGAGCTGTCCCGGAACCCGACCGTCCCCCCAAGCAGCACGCGTCCCGCCACCGCCCCTCTTCTTCCTCCCCTCAGCCCCCCGTTCTCCTGGGCAGGACGTCATTGCCATGGAATACTCTCTTTGGCCCATCTGGGTCACCTGTCCTGGCTTCGCCCCTCCTTTCTCCTGAATGGAGAAATAGGAAGAAGCTGAGAAAGTCCTTGACTGTCTGACTGCAACTAAGAACATCAGGGTGTTCTCAGCACTGCTTTCATTGTAACTCCCAAACACAGCATCCCATCAGCTGCTACAAATGGAGTTAACTCTATCCTGACTGAAACCAGGACAGCTGGGATCTCCCCAGTTGCTGCATTTTATGTTCAAGTTGTTGTCAGCTTCCCCTGGGTAACATTGTCATCTCCAGGAAATATTTTCACATGATCTACTAAAGACAAAAGCCTCTGTTTTCCCTGTATAATCTCTTCTAACGTTGCAGAGCATATTGAAAAATCCCCATTCTTACCACCTCTGGGAAAATCCTTGTTTCTTCCTAGAGGTTCATTCAGAGAAGAATAATAAGGAAGAAAAAGAGCAGAGTTTCTTCTGTTCATTTCATTCTGGGTCATCTTCACATGGGTCAGGATGCAAAGCCATTCAAACAGTAAATGTCACACAACTGCATGTGACAAGTGAAATACTCAACTCTGATCATTGTTTGGAGACATTTTTAGTGGAGGAAATATTTGCTTTTCAAGTTTCTTATGAAATGCTGTCACTGAAGTCTAAGGATCTAAGGGTGTGGTGATTATCATGATGCTAAGAGTAACAAGAAATTCTCATTTTAAACATCTTGCCCATAAAAATAAACTTGGGAGAGACACAAGTCACTTAAATGTGACCAGTCTTGTTTAACATCTTCATTGAGACCCTGATGAGGGAACAGCATCCACCCTCAGCAAGTGCTGATGATCCAGAGCTGGGAGGAGTGGCTGACAGGCAGGACACTGCGCTGCCATCCAGAGAGACCTGGCCAGGCTGGAGAGCTGGGCAGGGAGAGACCAGAGGAGGTTCAACAAGAGCAAGTGGAGAGTCTGGCACCTGGGAAGGAACAACCCTTGGTATCAGTACAGGCTGGGGTGACCTGCTGGAGAAGAGCTCTGGGGAGAAGGACCTGGGGGTGCTGGTGGGTGACAGGGTGGCCGTGAGCCAGCAGTGTGTGCTGGGGGCTGAGAGAGACAATGGGATCCTGGGGGCATCAGGAGGAGTGTGGGCAGCAGGTCACAGGAGGGGATCCTCCCCCTCTGCTCTGCCCTGCTCAGGCCCCAGCTGGAGTGTTGTGTCCAGTGCTGGGCTCCCTGGGATAAAAAGGACAGGGATCTCCTGGAGAGAGTCCAGAGAAGGGCTATGAAGATGCTGAAGGGCCTGGAGCATCTCCCCTGCCAGGAAAGGCTGAGAAAATTGGGACAGTTCAGCCTGGAGAAGAGAAGACTAAGGGGGGACCTAATTAATGTTTATAATTATCTTAAGCATGGGATGCAGGGGGAATCAGCCAGCCTCTTCTCAGGGTCTGTGGGGACAGGACAAGGGGCAATGGCTGCAAGTTGGAGCAGGGGAAGTTCCAGCCCAATGTGGGGAAGAACTTCTTCCCAGTGAGGGTGAGGGAGCCCTGGGACAGGCTGCCCAGGGGGTGTGGAGTCTCCTTCTCTGGAGAGATTCCAGACCCGTCTGGACGCCTATCTGAGTGAAATGTCCTAGGGAGCTGCTTTGGCAGGGGGTTGGATCCGATGATCTCTGGAGGTCCCTTCCAACCCCTACAATTCTATGATTCTATGAAATAACGTGCAACATGGTATCTCTAAGAACATCCATCCTAGGAGAGAGAAGCTGTGTAGATAGCCAAACCAACCCCCAATCGTTTAAGTTAATTTGCTCTCCACTTCTCACCTTTCCTTAGGAGGAAACTTCAGTGATCTCTCACCTCCTGTTACAGTCCTGCTCACCAAGACCTCACATCTCTACCTGGCAATCCCTTTAACTCACCACTTCTCAGGTGTCCTGGATCTGATAGCACCAGCCTTGCTTCAGCAGAGTGGCAAGAGTCAGCTGATGGACACTGCCAGGAGAGACTCCAATTAACTATTAACACAGACTTTGCTCACCCAGATAGCTACAACATGAAACCCAAATTTGATTCTCTGCTTTCACCCCTGGGGTGAAGCCACTGAGCCAAGCAACAGCAGGACAAGTCTGAAGCCCTCTCCTGGAACTCAAACGGTGAAGTCAACCTGCCAAAGCTGAAAGACTCATTAAGCTTCTGAGGACAGGTCTTTTCTTCCCTAGAACTACCATGGTGTTTATTAGATAGGACAATTCCTTCAGAAGGGGTACAGAGTAATCCAACCCAAGGGCAGGAAATGTTTCCAGCCACACAACACTTCATCTGCTGCAGCAAGAGTTACTTGATTGGAAAAAGTGCCTAATCTACCCTTCTTTTGGATATACAAAGGTAGGAATCCAGAAATACATCTCTGAGCTACAGCCAGGGAAATGATTCACACCACTTTCCACACTTGTTCCTGTGAGCTTAAATTAAAAATAAATTTTAAAAGAAAGCTATTTTGGCCATTCTTACATCCTTCTCCCTTTGCTTCAATACCCCCCCCCCAGAGTCAGGTTTTGCACCTTCTCTCATAAGTGGAAGATAAAATTTCTTTTCACTGAGAATTGGAGCAAGAAACTGAATTTTAGGGCTTAAGTTTCTCTGTTTACAAAAGACAAACAGTACTATGTGACTTCTGACACCAATAAAGAGGTCAGTCAGCATTAGGTTTTTTAGTATGAGGATTTATCCTAAAAATGAGCCAGACACTGCTCTAGTCCCAACTTGAGTGAAAATTTTCACTTCAGTAGCATAAGCATTTCACAGAATCACAGGGGTGGGAAGGAACCTCGAGAGAGCATCTGGTCCAACCCCCTGCCAAAGCAGGGTCCCTAGGACAGGGCACACAGGGCTGGAATCTCTCCAGAGAAGGAGACTCCACACCCCCTGGGCAGCCTGTCCCAGGGCTCCTCACCCTCACCGGGAAGAAGTTCTTCCCCACATTGGGCTGGAACTTCCCCTGCTCCAACTTGAGCCCATGGCCCCTTGTCCTGTCCCCACAGACCCTGAGCAGAGGCTGCCCATGTCCCCCTGTGTCCCACTCTTCGATGAGATCTTTATAAACACATTGCTTCAAGGATCCTTAACCTTCAAAGGGAAAATCAGCAGAGACTTATTTGCTGCAGGACAGACTGAGCTTTTTCTCAGCCTGGCTGTTTGCCACCCCAGTAGAAACCATTATAAATTGCTTTTTACAAGGCATTTGGTGTAACTACCATTAAGACCAGTTGGAGGAGGTACAGTAGAGGCCCTCTTACTGGCCATCTTGTACTACATTCAAACAGCAATGACCTGAACCTGTGGTGTATATTGGAAGTATAATATGATACTGGTTTAGTCTGTATTAATGAAACTAAATCAAAGGCATTGAATGAAGAAACATGCCTTCTTTCCATGAGTGATACTGAATGATACAGGCTAGAAATGGTGTGACTGGTTAATCACAGCTTCTATGATGTTTCAAAGCAGAGCACAGGAGGTAGATGACTCAACACAAAGAAGAGCCCAGAACTGGACCCAGCACTCAAGGTGTGACCTGTTAGAAAAGAAAGCCATGGAGCTGTTGGAATGGAGCCAGAGGAGGACCATGAAGATGATCAGAGGGCTGGAGCCCCTCTCCTATGAAGCCAGGCTGAGAGAGTTGGGGTTGCTCAGCCTGGAGAAGAGAAGGCTCTGGGGAGATCTCATAGCAGCCTTCCAGTCCCTGAAGGGGCCTATAAGGAGGTTGGAGAGGGAATTTTTAGAAGGTCCTGGGGTGATAGGATGAGGGGGAATGGTTTTAAATTGGAAGGGGGTAGATTTAGATTGGATATTAGGAAGAAATTCTTCCCTCTGAGGGTGGTGAGGCCCTGGCACAGGGTGCCCAGGGAGGTGGTGGCTGCCCCCTCCCTGGAGGTGTTCAAGGCCAGGTTGGAGGGGGCCCTGAGCAGCCTGGGCTGGGGAGAGGTGTCCCTGCCCAGGGCAGCAAAAGGTTCAGGATGGTGTAAAGAAAACAGAGGTACTGAATTATTTTGTACCCACAGCCATCAACCAAGCGTGTCTTCACTACTGCCTAAGCCAGGGGTTACCAACTGTATTGAAGAGCTGTGAAGGGCCCTTGACTTCTTTTCTCTAAAAGCTTTGATATATTTATTGGTTTACATCCACAGAATTCAACAGACAAGTTCAAAAAGGTAAACATGCAGAGTTTTCTTTCCATCCCTTTCTGTTTAATCCATGTCTGCTCAAAGACACCAGAGTTTTACTATCAATTTCTACCAATTTACTGTCAATTCCTTTCCCTCAGGTGACACGATCAACAGCAGTTCTCTCTTTGCCTTCCTCACTCCCCTCTTGAGTCTGGGCATCTCTAAAACCCCACTGAATAACAGGGGAGGAACTGCCTGTTCCCATTTACAAGGAGGGAAAATAACCCAAAACATAACAGAGCAAAAGCAAAGAAAAACCCAGTAGAAAAATGTTGGCCTAACCAGTTTGCTTCCATATAGCAGCACAGAATCACACAAGGCTGGGAAAGACCTTGAAGATCATTGAGTCCAACAGTTCCTGTCCTGTGCTAAACCAGATCCCTGAGCATCTCATCTCCCCAGCTGTTAAACACATCCAGGGATGGTGGCTCAACCCCCTCCCTGGGCAGCCTGTCCTAGGCTGTATCCTCTGAGGAAGGCTGCTTGTTCATTCCTCTAATGACTGAAGCATTCATTGGTGGGGCAGAGATCTGGATCTAGGACAGGTTGTAGGTTTTGGTGAGGGGTTTGGGGTTTTTTTGCCTTTTTCTAAGAAAACTCTAAGTAGGGAAGGAGGAATTTTCTTCTGTTAGAAGAGCTGAGAAAGAAAATCCTTGGGTATTAGGTAATTCGTCTCAGGGTTGTCCACCATCATTTTCCCTCTCCAGATCTCACAAGATAAAAAAAGGCATCTCAGAGCAAAAGAGAAACACTGGTGGATGTCAAACATTTAGAAGAGAAGATCCCAGGCTGCAGTGGAGATGGCAGGGGCTGTGAGCAGTGCCAAGAGCAAGTGATGTGTAAAATCATTCAATGTGAAGGGCTGGGCAACAGTGCCTGGACTTATCTGGGAGTTTAATCAGAGAGAAGAATTGCAAAAGAAAAGAATAGAGACGGCTGAAAGCTGCAAAGTTATGTGTTTGACCTTTTTATAACAAACTCCCCCTTCTTCCCCCCTCTCCCCCAACTAGAAAAGGGGAGGGGAGGGGGAAGCCAAGGAAAAGCCAAGAAAGCCAGAGCGATCTCAGTGTGTTATTGGGGTTGTTATCAAATGAGGAGGCACTGAGTCCCCTCTGGCTTTCCCAGGAATGCAGATGTGGCTGGAGTACAGGCTGACAGCTGTTTACTCAATGCTGGTTCCACTAAAGGAGACTGGCTTTCCATTTTTAGCTAGCAGAAGATGCAGATGGCTGGCCAGAAATGCTTAGGCCAAGCAAGACACATGTCTTAACTCACTTGCAGCACAGCCAGACCTTAGATATCAAAGTGCTGCAATAAGATTGAATCCTGTCATGACAAGGGACCTTTCCTCCCCTGCCAGTAGCTACTCTGGTGCTCACCAATATGAATATCAAATATGGTGGGCTCTCCATGGATGTGGACTCCAAGGAGACTAGAGAGGGGCAAAAAGCTACTCTTCCTCTACCAAGCCTCCTGTAGCCACACTGGGAAATAAATGACAAATGAGCTTTGTCATTCCCACTCAAGAAGAGTACTTTGGAGGTCCATCAAGGCCAAGTGGGACATAATATACCACACTTTCTTCAGAAGAAGGAGCTGACCTGGGATAAAGTGGCTTAAAATGGCTGCTGATGAAATTAGTGAGAGTTCTGAGCTACAGTCCAAAATTTCTCCCATATCTAATTCAGGAGGACAGCTTTCCCATAAAGTTTGACTCCCAAGAGCTCTCTGTATCCTCCATATGAACTGTAGGGAGCTGAGTGCTTTCAAAACTCTGCCTCATTGTGGGAGGGGAAGTAGGAACTGGACCTTCCAGCAAACTTGACCTCCTCCTCCTCCTTTTTTATTTGTTCAACCATTTATTTACTCCACTTGTGCAGAGCATTTGACACCTTCTTGCACAACATCCTTGTGTCTAAATTGGAGAGACATCTGGGATAGAGTGCACCCTCAGCAAGTTTGCCAATGACAACAAATCCAGTTGACTAGCTGGAGTGAAGGGATGCCATCCAGAGGGACCTTGAAAGGATAGAGGGGTAGCCCATGAGGACCACATGAAGTTCAGCAAGTCCAAGTGCAAGGTCCTGCACATGGATCAGATGAATCCCAAGTGCAACTACAGGCTGGGCAGAGAATGGATTGAGGGCAGCCCTGAGGAGGAGGACTTGGGGGTGTTGGTGGATGAAAAGCTAGATGAAAAACTCACCATGAGCTGGCAGTGTGTGCTCACAGCCCAGAAAGCCAACTGTGTCCTGCACTGCATCAAAACCAGTGTGACCAGCAGGTCAAGGTGGGGAGGATTCTGTCCCCCTGCTGTGCTGCATCCAGCTCTGGGGTCCTCAATACAGGAAAGATATTGAGCTGTGGGAGTGAGTCCAGAGGAGGCCACAAAGATGATCAGGGGAATGGAGTACCTATCCTGTCAAGTCAGGCTGTGACAGTTGGGTTTGTTCAGCCTGGAGAAGGTGCTGGAATGACCTGACAGCAGCCCTCCACTACCTGAAGGGGCTATGGGAAAGGTGGAGAGGGGCTGTTTACAAAGGCATGGAGTGATAGGATGAGGGACAATGGGTTTAAACTAAGAGAGGATAGAACAGAGAAATTCTCTGCTCTATGGGTGGGGAGACCCTGGCACAGGGTGCCCAGAGAAGCTGTAGCTGCCCCTGGATCCCTGGCAGGGCTCAAGGCCAGGTTGGATGGGGCTCTGGGCACCCTGGTCTAGTGGGAGGGTGTCCCTGCCCATAGCAGGGGTTTGGAGCTAGATGGGCTTTGAGGTCCCTTCCAACCCAAACTATTCTGTTCCGAACTCTGAGTCTACAAAACACAGTCAGCTCCACAGACTTTAGACCTTGTCTTAATTTTTCCAGCTTCATAAACTTGCAGAAAAAAAGGCTAATGCAGCTGTGTAATAAAGCTTGAAGAAGTGTCCTGCAGGTAACCTCATGGTCAACCAGCCTTCAGGAACGTAACCAAAGGGTAGAAAAACAGCTGGACAAAGCTGAAACAAAATTCTCTGATGTGAGGTGTCAAAAAATCCCTTTAAATGCTGTTCAGACAGCCAGTTTCTCCAGGACTGTTAGCTATGAAGCTTACTGAGAGTGATACTGAAACAGCAACATCCATGCCTAGCTGTGAATTGTCACTAAGACAACCAACAAGAATATAGGGAAAGGTGCTCCCCCCAACTCCAGCACTGCACTGGGGAGCAAGCACCTAGCACTTAAGGAAAGAGAGGTCTCTCCTTACCTTGCAGACTTCTTAACTTGCAGGTTTTCAGAACAGGACAAGGCTTCTGAAAAAGAAAACAAAGAATTTTTAGTTTCTTAGGTTATAAGGAGCCATGGGGGTACAGCACTGGGTTGATGGGACTCACAGAAGTCACTTGGACAACATGCTTTACTTCTAAAGGGATTTGCAGGGGTGGGTTCTTCCTGCTCCCTTACAGAAATGTGTGGGGATGAGCAAACAGTGAAGCCCCCCAGGCTCTTTGTCAAGTGGTATTTTCATATCAATGGCCCTTTGAAAGGCCTTTCATAAATCAGGGCTAAACACAAAAGCCTTAAGCTCTTCTTGCTTCCCCAAGCATTTACACAAGGGGCTGATAGAGGCCTGGGGTGGTTTTAGGAGACCTGCTTTTCAGGGACAGAAAAGTGAACATTCAGAACCTCACCAAATTGAGAGAGATCGACTGAGGCTTCCAGGAGGAACAGGATCTGTAAGGGGGTGGGGATGGTTGTTAGTGTTTTGAGGGACCTTAGGACACTACCACCTTCTGGGGTCCTGTATAGGAACGTGTTGGGCTCCAAACAACAAGTTTAAGGGAAAGGTATAGAATCATAGAATGCTTTGGGTTGGAAGGGATCTCAAAGATCACCTAGTTCCAATCCCCCTGCTATGGGCAGGGACACCCTCACTAGACCAGGGTGCCCAAAGCCCCATCCTACCTGGCCTTGAACACTGCCAGGGATCCAGGGGCTCCCACAGCCTCTCTGGGCACCCTGTGCCAGGGCCTCCCCACCCTCAGAGTAAAGAATTCCTCCCTAACATCTAACCTACCCCTGCCCTCACTCAGCTTGAAGCCATCACCCCGTGTCCTGTCCCTGCACTCCCTGGTGACCAGCCCCTCTCCCACGTTCCTGTAGGACCCCTTTAAGTATTGGCAGGCTGCAATTAGGTGACCCCAGAGCCTTCTCTTCTCCAGGCTGAAGAAGTCCAACTCTCTCAGCCTGGCTTCACAGGAGAGATGCTCCAGTCCCTTGATCATCTTTGTGGCCTCCTCTGGACTCACTCCACCAGCTCTAGATGCTACAGATGAATTTGAGAAACATCATGTACATATTTTCTATTTAAAAAAAAAAAAAAAAGAAGAGGGGGGAAGAAAAATCCCTTGAAAACAAAAATCTCAGGGATGTTTAACCCTTTTTACTCCTGTCCATGAAAGAGTTGCCAACCCCTCTACGTGCCCTCCTGGCCATCACAGGGGATGGGTGTCTGTGTTAGCCTGCAGCCCTCCTTTAGCCAGTGCAGATCTTCAGGGGGCTCAGCACAGAATAACCCAGATCACCTGAGTGCAGGACAGAGAGATCAACTCAAAATGTGCTGGGTGTAACCTGAGATAAAGGAATTAAGATAGAATATTGTGCCAGTCCTCATTAGTGTAGTGGTGAGGAGCCCTGGCTGGGTGGCTGGGGACCGGGGTGCGATT
Source organism: Hypotaenidia okinawae (assembly GCA_027925045.1). Lineage (NCBI taxonomy): Eukaryota > Metazoa > Chordata > Aves > Gruiformes > Rallidae > Hypotaenidia > Hypotaenidia okinawae. The sequence goes on from BSDF01000004.1 coordinate 29,460,422, forward strand.
CCCTGATGGGCAGGCTGGGTGGTTTGGTCTGTGGGGACAGGACAAGGGGCGCTGGGCTCAAGTTGGAGCAGGGGAAGTTCCAGCCCAATGTGGGGAAGAACTTCTTCCCAGTGAGGGTGAGGGAGCCCTGGGACAGGCTGCCCAGGGGGTGTGGAGTCTCCTTCTCTGGAGAGATTCCAGCCCTGTGTGCCCTGTCCTGCTTTGGCAGGGGGTTGGACCCCATGGGCTCTGGAGGGCCCTTCCAACCCCAACGATCCTGTGAACTGATAATCCCAGTGGGTTTTTGATCAGAGCTTTGTTTAAATACTTTTTTTTCACCTGTACTTTTAATTAATGCTATTATTTATATTTATTTATATTTAATTATTTTATTTATATTTCTATTTAATTAATGCTAATATTTATATCACAGGGGTTGGAAGGGCCCTCCAGAGATCATCCAGTCCAACCCCCTGCCAAAGCAGGGTCCCTAGGACAGGGCACACAGGGCTGGAATCTCTCCAGAGAAGGAGACTCCACACCCCCCAGGCAGCCTGTCCCAGGGCTCCCTCACCCTCACCGGGAAGAAGTTCTTCCCCACATTGGGCTGGAACTTCCCCTGCTCCAGCTTGAGCCCATGGCCCCTTGTCCTGTCCCCACAGACCCTGAGAAGAGGCTGTCCATGTCCCCCTGTGTCCCCCCTTCAGCTCTTGATCCCCAGGGATCAGATCCCCTCTCAGGCTGCTTCTCTCCAGGCTGAACAGCCCCAGCTCACCCTTCACAGTAGCCATGAGTCCCACCAGTTGAACTGAGCTTTATACTGAGCTTTACTCCCCACGAGTTCACATGTACCTGAAGACATTAAAGCAGGTGTGACCCCCCTGTATTAGCCATCCCAAGATGTCTCAAAGTCTGTGCAGCCAGAGTATTTTAAATACTCTGGTCACATACTATCAGTTTACTCCTTGGTAACATACCCCACAGTTACAAACTCATCATTTGGATATCAAACCATCTCTTCTCCAAAGATCCTTTCCAAATAAATGGGTTTACTCAAAGGAGAGAAGGTTTCTCTGCTGAAGAGTGCTTGGAAAGCTTTGACTCACCCCCACAGCTCAGGAGGCTCCCATCAGTACAATGAATATCTGTTTTCATCTACCACAGGATTTGATTTCAACACACAAAGGAGCAATATTTTACACTGCCTAGTTTAGGTGAGATGAAAACAAATTTATTGTGATGGTGATAACCTGCAGTGTAAGGTCTCCCTTAGGAAGGAGAAAGCTGAAATTACTCAAGAGTGTACTTGGTGTGTGTGTCCTCTGAACTTCTTTCTTGGCTTTCATTATGAAAGAGGTGAAGCAGAGAAAGCTCAACTGTTGGGAGAAGGTAATGCCTTCTTTAATAACAACTCCTACCCTTCCCTGAGGCTGTAGCTGGTTTTGGAGGGAGGGGTGGCAACCAGTGGTTACAGATTAATCTTTTCTTGTCAAATCTAGACCGTGTTTTCTTTCACAGAGAAAAAGAACACCACCTCATGACAGTTCCTAGAGGCTGAGAGCTTCCCAATTTGAGGAGAGCAGGGCAATTTCCCAGGACATTTCAATCCAACTGCACGTTTGGGCTATTAATGGAGAAGTTAATGAAAACAAGGCTTAAAAACCAACCCCCCAGCAGTGAGTCAGCATTTTAGATATTCTTGGCTTGAATAATTTATGGTTTTCATCAGCCTGTTGCCAAAAGAAAACACACTGGGGTAGCCTTCAGAGAACAAATACATTTCTCTCAGAAGATTAACATCGACACCATCCCGGTGGGGTGAAAGGGAAAGGTAACCCTGTGGAAAGGACAAGAGCAAAGTAAATTAAAATTTCATCAATTGGACAGTGAGTTTAATCTGAGAGCTGTAGCCAATATTAGTCCATCTCCTGATGTATTTGAACTTGCCTCTTGAACTAACCAGAGAAGGTCGTATGAAGTGATGGCGGTAGAAAGCACTGGAAATACAGACCTCTTCTTTGGCTTTCATGTTGTTCATCAAGTGACAGTGGCTTCTAAAAACCCAGTTCCATAGGTATTGGTTTGACCATTTGGCCAGTTGGCAGATGGTTTGGAAGTGCAGGGATGTGAGCTTGTGTGGTTTTAACTGACCAAACCTTTCTACCTCTAAGTAGGAGGACCTAAAGAAGCTATCCATCAGTTCCTACTCTAGCTAAGCCTCAGCAACTAGCAGATGTCATCCTTAACAGTGCCATGCATCAAGGCCTGTGAATGAGGAGGCTTGATCCTTTCCTATCCTGCTGACACCAACGGCTAAATTAATGACAGCCAGAAACAGAAAAGACTGTGGCAGTGATGGAAAGGACAGGGAGAGGAGAAAGCAGTGATGAGAGGTCACCAACATGCCTCTCACTGTCCTGCTACTCAGCCAGAGCACTCAACACCACTGCACTGAAATCCACAGCATCTTGCAATGGGGCAATAACCTTCCAGCAACCTGAGCTCTTTGCTGCCTGCTGCAGGGAACAAGCCTTGGTGATCTCCTGCTGCCTTCTCTAGACTAGCTCAGGCCTGTCCTCTTCCACAGCTCCCTTCTCCCTTAGCTTCAACTGGGTCCTCCAAAGAGGTGTCCAAGAAGGACTCCATTAGCCACGAGAGCAATGGGTTTAGAGTGAAGCACCAACCCCACCAGATTAGTGAACCCTGACAAGAAAATAGTGCTCTCCCATCACTATCTTGACTTTTGAATTGGTGAAGGTGAGAGACACAGCAACATCCAAACTGCTGTAATGAATAAGACAATCTACCACTTCAGCAAGGACCTTGTGTCCATAGGTCTATTTAGCCACCTCAAACTGAAAGAAACCATCCCAAGGACCAATACCCCCAGGAGAACCTCTTCCTACGTTTCCATCACTAAAAGGTTGACTTACACCTCTCAATGTGCAGATTTTTATGGACTTCCAAAAAATCTAACTTACTTCATGACTAATCACCACCAGAAATGGGCAACCTTTTTCAATGTTCTGAATCCAGAGGCTGTATTTTTCACATAGCTCCCAAGGGCACAGCACAAAGCCAGGGCTTCCCTCAGCCCAACACACTTTCCTTACAGATAAAGTGAAGAGCATAACTACCTCAACTGCATACAGAACCTGCAGCAGCCCAGGTTCTCCACCACCTATCTGAGATTCACTTCAGGCTTGGGCCTCATGTTACCTTGAATCAAGATACTACTGCTCCATTATTTTTTCCCTAAACCAAGAAATTTGTTGCTCCAAAATTCCTTACAATTTCCAATGGTGTAAAATTACTTAATTTATATGGAAAGGAAAAGGTAAATTCATGTGAGATGTCAATCTGGGCACCAGTCTCTATCTCACAGCATTTTGTAACAGATGAGAAAAGGAAACTGGACCCCAGGGCATGATGCCCTTAATTGTTTTGTTCATTGAATATGTTAACACCACAGCTGGATTTCAAGGGATGCTGAGAGCATATAGAGTAGGGAGGCTCTTCAGAGGGATGGGAACAGACTGGGCTGGTGGGCTGAGATCAACGGGATGAGGTTTAACAAGGGCAAGTGCAGAGTGCTGCCCATGGGGCACAACAACCCCAGGCAGAGCTACAGGCTGGGGGAGACTGGCTGGAGAGCTGTCAGGCAGAGAAGGACCTGGGGGTGTTGGGTGACTGGGACTGAACACAAGCCAGCAGTGTGCCCGGGGGGCCAAGAAGGCCAAGGGCATCCTGGCTTGTGTCAGAGCCAGCGTGGGCACAGGGCTGGGGAGGGGATTGTGCCCCTGCCCTGGGCACTGGGGAGGCTGCAGCTGGAGTGCTGGGTCCAGTGCTGGGCCCCTCACTGCCAGAAGGCCATGGAGGTCCTGGAGCGTGTCCAGAGAAGGGCAACCAGGCTGGGGAAGGGGCTGGAGGGCAAATCCTCTGAGGAGCGGCTGAGGGAGCTGGGGGTGTTGAGCCTGGAGAAGAGGAGGCTGAGGGGAGCCCTTCTCCCCACCTGCCCTGCCCTGCCAGGAGGGTGCAGAGAGGTGGGCGCTGGTCTCTTCAGCCAGGGGCCAGGAGCTGGGACGAGGGGCAATGGGCTCAAGCTGTGCCAGGGCAGGCTCAGCTCAGCTGGGAGGGCAAAGTTCTTCCCTGGCAGAGTTGTGGGGCTGTGACACAGGCTGCCCAGGGAGGGGGCTGAGTCCCCAGCCCTGGGGGTGTTGAACAGCTGGGGAGATGAGGTGCTCAGGGATCTGGTTTAGCCCAGGACAGGAACAGTTGGACTTGATGATCTGAAAGGTCTCTTCCAACCTTGGGATTCTGTGAGTGTGGCCAGCAGGTTTCAGTTTTTATTGGCCAAGCACCAGATGATCACAGGGGTTGGGTGATGGTGGGGGGGTTTGCAAAACAAGAGGCAGCACGTGGTTTGGAAGGGGATAGACCAGAGCCTTTTCTCATGCTTCAAACACACATAACAAGGCAGAAAGGAAAGGAACAAAAGAATGCCTGGGGGAATGATTAAGTGCCTCTGAATTTACACAGTGAAATATGGACAGTGGAAACATCTCACCTATTTGCTTCTCTTCAGCTGGTGAGCAGTTTCCAACACCCCACGCTGTGGTAAGATTAATTGAGTTGTGCATGCTTTTAACCTGCTTGGGGTACCAAGGAGAGAGAACAGCCACAGAATCTCTATTTGCCAAAGAGGATCTCATTAATGTATGATTAATAGCCATATTGTGAAGCAATTAATTAGTCATTTCGACAGCCAACGTAACCAAGAGACATGGGTTTTGCCAGGCTACAGGTTTGCTTTGGAAAAGTAGAAGAAAAAAAGAAAAGAGTCCCTTCTCATACCCAACCTTTTGGAAAGGAGCAAAGAGGAAATAAGAAAGAAGAGGAAGGGGGTGGGGGAAGCACCTTGTATATTCTGGTCTTGCCTGATTTCATCTGGTGTGTCTTTAAGCCCATCGCTGGAACGGAAGCTCTCTAACATGATTGATGGCTTCCCTTGCTATCTGCAAGTTGAAAATTCAGCAACTGGGTATTTTTTTCATAGGGTCTCACTGCTTATTGGTACAAGAGTTATTTCCACTTTGCTGCAGAATTGATTTGCAACACCAGCATATGAGTTTGTATATCTTTTTTCTCCCCAGCCTATCATGAAGTATCACTCAGCTGAGGCTTGGGTGGCATGATGGATTGGGGAAATGAGAGCCTCGTGACTTCCTTCACCACCAAAGGCTGGGGTAATCCTCATTAAGTTTTGCATGTAGTGGAGCATCTGCATCCTTGCTCTGCATTGTGTGCATTTTGCAAAGCAGATTACAGAGCAGATGTACAGAGCCCAGAGCGGCGGCGCTGAGTGAATTTCATTCCAAGCAGGTAGCCAGACACCACCTTTCAGAGCAAGCTGCCTCACTCCTTGAGTAAGAGAGCTTCTGGGTGGCACGTCAAGTCGTTCTGATTCACTAGGTGATGGCAGATTGCATACCTTCCCAGTGCTTCAATGAGTCCTTCTGGGGAGCAGGTACCTACAAACACTGCCACAAGTCTAGTTTTTAGTTGTTGTTATTATTTTGGTGGGTTTATTTTAATACAGCCCATTATAGAGCACTTACTGATTTTTCATAATTATCACTGGCACCAACACTGTGTCATAGAATCCCAGCCTGGTCTGGGTTGGGAGGGACCCCAAGGAGCACAGAGCTCCAACCCCCTGCCACAGGCAGGGCCACCAACCTCCAGGCCTGGAGCTACACAAGGTTGCCCAGGGCCCCAGCCAACCTGGCCTTCAACACCCCCAGGCACGGGGCACCCACCCCCTCTCTGGGCAGCCCCTGCCAGCCCCTCCCCACTCTCTCTGCAAAGAACTTCCCCCTAAGATCTCCTCTCCCCCTTCCCTCCTCCAGCTTCACTCCAGCCCCCTTGTCCTGCCAGGCTCTGCCCTTGAACAAGCTGATTCCCCCTCCTGTTTCTCTGCTCCTTAAAACATACTTCTAAGGCTACAAGACCCACCATCACTCCATTCCTCTTCTGCACTGACAATTCTTTGTTGGTCTTACCCCAAGCATCACCAACCTCAGCAGGCATCCCAGCAGTGCATTTAAACACAGGCCTAATGCTGAGCATGGATTTATGCAACAGGACAGTAGTGACATGTGAGGCTGACACCTAACTTCCATGCTGCACAGGGAGGCTGGATCCAACTGTTTCAGACTAAGGTACAACCAGAGAGTCATAGAATACACTCAGTTGGAAGGGACCCATAAAAGGTCCTTGAGTCCAACCCCTTTGATACATCTCAACCATAGAGTCAGAACACACCAAGTTGAGAGGGACCCATAAAGATCATTGAGTCCAACCCCTCTGATACATCTCAGAAGAGGCTGAATCACTTGTAGAGACTAGGAAATGAGTCTTGTTCTTTGTCCCCTTGCATTTGCACCCTCCAAAATGAAGAGAGACTTAACCATATACTAATAAACAAGCTAATGCAGCCTGTTCTAAGCACAGGGTGACTCCTACAGGTCAAAACTCCTATTGTTCCTTTCTTGGAATCCTTGGGCTGCATGTAGGTACAAGGACTAGGTCCCATATTTCTCATCAGAGATATCACTTTGACTTTGAGTGTGCAAATCTCATCAGAGATGAGATTTTACTTTAGACTTGCACACTCAAAGTCAAAAGTCATGCTCACATGAAGTTAAAGCTAGGCAGGGTCTGTGACACCCATGTCCTGTAGACCCTTTGGTACTTAATGCCCCTTGCAGCTGCAGGAGGACCACTTTGTTATTTCTAAACCTTTGCTGGCAATAGAATTGCAGGTGGAAGGTACAAGTGGGCAAAGTCCTGCTGCTGGATCCAGCCTCAGAAGCAAGCATGTGCTTTTTTTTTTGCCTGAAATAGCTGTGGGTACATCAAGGTCCTGTTCAGTTCTCCTGCTTCAGCTGCTCATGGAATTTCCTTGGAAGAGTTTTTTGGGATTTGGTTGGTTGTTTTTGGGTTTTTTTTTTTAGAGTGTTAATATGAGAAATACAGATTTCCATTCCATCCCTAAGGAAAAGGTCATAGTCACAGAATCATAGAACACATTAAGTTAGAAGGGACCTTTAGGGGTCATCTAGTCCCACCCTGCAGTGAGCAGGGACATCTTCACTAGAGCAGGTCACTCAGAGCCCCATCCAGCCTGACCTTGAATGTCTCCAGGGATGGGGCCTCCACCACCTCTCTGGGCAACCTGGGCCAGGGATCCACCACCCTCATAGTGAAGAACTTCTTCCTAATACCCAACCTAAATCTCCCCTTTTCCAGTGTAAACCCATCACCCCTTGGCCTATTCCTCCCTGCCCTTGGGAACAGTTCTTCCCCAGCTTTCCTATAGGCACCTTCCAGGGACTGGAAGGCTGCTATAAGATCCCCCTGGAGCCTTCTCTTCTCCAGGCTGAACCAGCTCAACTCTCCCAGCCTGGCTTCACAGCAGAGGTGCTCCAGCCCTTGGATCATTTCAGTGGCCTCCTCTGGCCCTGCTCCAACAGGTCCCTGTCCTTCTTGTGCTGAGGGCTCCAGAGCTGGACCCAGCACTGCAGGTGAGGTCTCCCCAGAGCAGAGGGGCAGAATCCCCTCTCTCCATCTGCTGCCCACACTGCTGGGGATGCATTTGGCCTTCTGGGCTGCAGATGCACATTGGTGGCTCATGTCCAGCTTCTCACCCACGAGTCCCCCCAAGTCCTTTTCCTCAGGGCTGCTTTACAGCACATCATCTCCCAGCCTCTATTGATGACAAGAATTGCCCTGACCCAGCTGCAGGACCCTGCACTTGGCCTTGTTGAACCTCATGAGGTTCACATGGTCCCACTCCTCCAGCTTGTCCAGGTCCTTCTGGATGGCATCCCATCCCTCTGGCGTGGCAACTGCACCACTCATCTTGGTGTCATCAAAACATTTCCTGAGGGTGCACTCAATCCCACTGTCAGTATCATTAATAAAGATATTAAACAGCACTGGTCCCAGTACAGACCCTTGGGGAACTCTGCTTGTCACTCTAATATGTATCCTGTTTATTGGACATGACTCTGCACCAGTGATGCACTTTGGGGCCATCTGAGGAAGAAACACAGGATCCACGTAGGTTAATAAAAGCCATTCATCTTCTTCAGCTTAAAACTAGCACATTTAAAGCAGCTCATGCCCTTCCATTGATTTTAGTGTGATCTGGACTGTCAAAGAAGAAAGAGAACTCTTAGGGAACCTTACTCTGCCCAATATTTTCATCTTTTCTGTGTAGATAACAGAGATTCTTATTGCCATAAGCCTGACACCTTCCACCAGCAGTACATCCAAATCTCAACCAAAGCAAATAACACTTCTGAAGGAAGAGCTGGGGAGATGTGAATCAGAGAATCATAGAATTGGAGGGGTTGGAAGGGCCCTCCAGAGATCATCGGGTCCAACCCCCTGCCAAAGCAGGGTCCCTAGGACAGGGCACACAGGGCTGGAATCTCTCCAGAGAAGGAGACTCCACACCCCCTGGGCAGCCTGTCCCAGGGCTCCCTCACCCTCACTGGGGAAAAGTTCTTCCCCATGTTGGTGTGGAACTTCCCCTGCTCCAACTTGCAGCCATTGCCCCTTGTCCTGTCCCCACAGACACTGAGAAGGGGCTGGCTGATTCCCCCTGCATCCCCTGCTTAAGATAATTATAAACATTAATTAGCTCCCCCCTTAGTCTTCTCTTCTCAAGGCTGAACAGTCCCAATCTTCTCAGCCTTTCCTCATAGGGGAGATGCTCCAGGCCCTTCATCCCCTTGGGAGCCTCCTCTGGACTCTCTCCAGGAGATCCCTGGCTGGTTTGTCCCAGGGAGCCCAGCACTGGACACAACACTCCAGGTGGGGCCTGACCAGGGCAGGGCAGAGGGGGAGGATCCCCTCCTGTAACCTGCTGCCCACACTCCTCCTGATGCCCCCCAGGATCCCATTGTCTCTCTCAGCCCCCAGCACACACTGCTGGCTCATGGCCACCCTGTCACCCACCAGGACCCCCAGGTCCTTCTCCCCAGAGCTCTTCTCCAGCAGGTCACCCCAGCCTGTACTGATACCAAGGGTTGTTCCTTCCCAGGTGCCAGACTCTCCACTTGCTTTTGTTGAACCTCCTCTGGTCTCTCCCTGCCCAGCTCTCCAGCCTGGCCAGGTCTCTCTGGATGGCAGCGCAGTGTCCTGCCTGTCAGCCACTCCTCCCAGCTCTGGATCATCAGCACTTGCTGAGGGTGGATGCTGTTCCCTCATCAAGGTCTCAATGAAGATGTTAAACAGGACTGGACCCAGCCCTGAGCCCTGGGGAACACCACTGGTCGCAGGCCTCCAGCCAGACTCCGCTCCATGAATCACGACCCCCTGGGCTCGGTCCCACAGCCAATTCTCACCCCACCTCACTCTCCACTCATCATTCCCATGCTTTCTCAGAAAGAAGCCCATTTGCCACCTCAACATTAGTTTGCAGGGCCTCTGGGAACATCACTGTAAACAGGAGGAGGAGAAGTCTTCAATGGTGAGGGTGAGAAGGTACATGAGATGCCAGAGCACACATAAAAGATATTGAGATGGACTCAACAGCTGGTTAACAGGGAGATCTGAACTCCTGCAAGCTGTCAGATTACTTCCCCAGCAACTTGGTGGCTTTATTTAGGATGTAGCTGTAGTTGGGAATGGAGTCTCTCATATTCTTCAAGTGCCAGCACTATATAAATGGAATAGGATTATAAAAACAACAGACAGATATCTGCACCTTTGCATATTAATGAGGTGTGAACATTCTGGAGTGGCCCAGAATTTTTAATGAGGATGCTTGCTCATGCTGATGCATACAGCAGAGAGGAGACATAAATACATTGGAAAGCAAACAGGACCTGCTTGTTCCTATCCAGTGTAGTGGAGCCAGAGCACTGGCTGATGGTAGATGAGGTACTTAGGGATATGGGTTAGCATAGGATGGGATTGGTTGGACTTGATGATCTTAAAGGGCTTTTTCACCTGTGTCTGGAGAAACAATCAGACAGATCAATGCTCTGGATACCAGTGACCTTTTTAGCTATTTAAATGGGTATTTCTATTTGCATTCATGTACCAACTGTTTTTGTAAAAGAAAAATATTTGTAATTTAAGTGAAAAAAAAAATAATCCCATACTTTTTTGATTTTTGTCTCATCCTGTTACCTCCTGCAGCACCCAGAGTCCTTTTTTCAGCTTCATATTAAAAGGTCACTGTCCCAAAACCTTGGAGATGGAGCACCATATTCATCTGGTGAGGCTGCAGCTGGAGTGCTGGGTCCAGTTCTGGGCTCCTCACCATCAGAAGGACATGGAGGTCCTGGAGCGTGTCCAGAGAAGGGCAACCAGGCTGGGGAAGGGGCTGGAGGGCAAATCCTCTGAGGAGCGGCTGAGGGAGCTGGGGGTGTTGAGCCTGGAGCAGAGGAGGCTGAGGGGAGCCCTTCTCCCCACCTGCCCTGCCCTGCCAGGAGGGTGCAGAGAGGTGGGCGCTGGTCTCTTCAGCCAGGAGACAGGAGCTGGGACGAGGGGCAATGGGCTCAAGCTGTGCCAGGGCAGGCTCAGCTCAGCTGGGAGGGCAAAGTTCTTCCCTGGCAGAGCTGTGGGGCTGTGGCACAGGCTGCCCAGGGAGGGGGCTGAGTCAAGGGAGGAATATTCAGGTTTTGATTTGCAGTGAGCTCATTAATGAAATCATTATTTTCTTCATCAGCACCAAGCTGTGTGCAGCCTGCCACAAAAATCAAGGCATCCACCAAAGATGTCTTTTTTGCCTGCAGCTTCTATACTATTGAGACACAACCTGAGGCTCCAATCTTAGAATACTTGCTCAGAAACTCTCACACAAACCCCTCAATCCATCCAAAATATTTCTATGAGGTCAGTCATCCAGGAAAAAAAATAATTAATAAAAATAAATCCCTCCTATCCACATCAGGACCTTGTTCAGGATATTTAAAGCACTTGCAACCCTCTTGAGTACCTAGGCATCCCATTAACTGTATTTTAACCGTGTCCCCAGCTCATCCTAAACCTCTGATCGTGCCCAATAACCTTCCCAGTAGAAGCCAAAGAAAACCCCCCTAGACAGGAATAAAAACCTGGCAGCCTTAGATTGCATGCATCATCACAGCATCAGCAGCTGCTTCCTTGTTCAGATGCAAAACAGTAAATCTAGGAGGGCTGCTGCACACATATCATGTGGTGGGGAGGAAGCAGAAGACTTGGCATGAAAAATGAGATGCTGACCAGCAGAATGTTGCTGTCCACCTAAGAAAGCTTCAGCAGGGTAACGACTGCTTTCCTTTTTGAGCAATTTAAGTAATGTTCAAGAGGCTCAGACCATGTTAGCTGGTCTCAGAATCACAGGGGTTGGAAGGGACATCCAGAGATCATCGGGTCCAACCCCCTGACAAAGCAGGGTCCCTAGGACAGGGCACACAGGGCTGGAATCTCTCCAGAGAAGGAGACTCCACACCCCCTGGGCAGCCTGTCCCAGGGCTCCCTCACCCTCACCGGGAAGAAGTTCTTCCCCACACTGGGCTGGAACTTCCCCTGCTCCAACTTGAGCCCATGGCCCCTTGTCCTGTCCCCACAGACCCTGAGAAGAGGCTGCCCATGTCCCCTTGTGTCCCACACTTGAGATATTTAAAAACACATTACTTCAAGGATCCTTAAACTTCAAAGGAAAAATCAGCAGAGACACCCCCTGGCCAGCCTCTTCCAGTGGTATCCAGTTCTGTGTGTACCCAGATTTAGCAATGATCCCAACACAGCCCCAACCACACAGCACGTTCCCTCTCAGTCAGTAGGGTTATGGAAGTATTTTGCCACCAATGAGAAGAACAGAAGTGGCCATCAGACTATCTAAAAAGTTTCCTGCAGGTGCTTTTACCTGCAAAATCCAAAAGATTAGGCTCTCATCCAAGGGAAGCTGCACTCCTCTTGTACTCAGACATATTCCAAAAGACTACACACCACTGGAGATCACAGAACCATAGAATCCCAGCCTGGTCTGAGTTGGGAGGGACCCCAAGGAGCACAGAGCTCCAACCCCCTGCCACAGGCAGGGCCACCAACCTCCAGGCCTGGAGCTACACAAGGTTGCCCAGGGCCCCAGCCAACCTGGCCTTTAACACCCCCAGGCACGGGGCACCCACCCCCTCTCTGGGCAGCCCCTGCCAGCCCCTCCCCACTCTCTCTGCCAAGAACTTCCCCCCAATCTCTCCTCTCCCCCTTCCCTCCTCCAGCTTCACTCCAGCCCCCTTGTCCTGCCAGGCTCTGCCCTTGAACAAGCTGATTCCCCTCCTGTTCCTCTGCTCCCTTCAGGGACGGGCAGGCTGCAATGAGGTCCCCCCACAGCCTTCTCTTCTCCAGGCTGACCCAGCCCAGCTCCCTCAGCCTCTCTGCGTAGAGGGGACACCCACCACCTCTCTGTTCAACCAAACAGGGGCTGAGCAGGGGGAATTATCATTTCTTACCCTCTCTCCCTAATAAAGGCAGAGATAAACCATGGGAATGGGTGGTGGAGCAGGAGGAAACACAGGCACAGAGGCCCAGCCGTGGTGCTCATCGTGTGACGGAGCCGGGAGATCACGTGGACCACGAGGCCGGTAAATAATTCTGTGCCTATTGAAACATCAAGTCCAAAAGTTCTCTATTTTAGGAGCTGATTTGAAGGAAAAAAACCCCAAAAATTCTATTATCTTCCCTGTTGGATGAAGTGTGTCTCTGACAAACACCTCAGTAGCATCCTCCCTGCTGCTGAAGCAGCTCCATTCCTACCCTGCACAAACCAAGCCTGGCATGTACTGCTACATGGAAATGAGCTTATAAATGGAGCATGACTATTGGCTGTGACAGGCACAAGGACACTCTGTACTCCTGGTAATATTTTGCCTATGCATTATATTTCCTTCTAGATAAGGTTATTTCTGTGATTGAGAAATGGGGACAGAGCTTGGGAGCTCTGAGCTGTGTGGGTGGTAAAGGTAAAACCAAGACCCAGATGAAGAAAACCTCGCTTGTGGTGTATGTTTCTGGTCCCAAAGCACCCTGATGATGCTCACCTGTCAGGATGAAGGCATTCTGACATCAGCATTGGAAAATAAAACATCAGGAAGCCCTAGCATCACTCTGTGTAGAGTGTTTCTGTCCCCACAGACCCTGAGAAGAGGCTGCCCATGTCCCCCTGTGTCCCCCCCTTCAGCTCTTGATCCCCAGGGATCAGATCCCCTCTCAGGCTGCTTCTCTCCAGGCTGAACAGCCCCAGCTCCCTCAGCCTTTCCTGGCAGGGGAGATGCTCCAGGCCCTTCATCCCCTTGGGAGCCTCCTCTGGACTCTCTCCAGGAGATCCCTGGCTGGTTTGTCCCAGGGAGCCCAGCACTGGACACAACACTCCAGGTGGGGCCTGAGCAGGGCAGGGCAGAGGGGGAGGATCCCCTCCTGTGACCTGCTGCCCACCCTCCTCCTGATGCCCCCCAGGATCCCATTGTCTCTCTCAGCCCCAGGACACACTGCTGGCTCATGGCCTCTATCATACCCTACCAAAGTACCACGTTAAGGCTGACGTGGAATGAAGCCTCCTCACACTGCTAAACTCCAGATGAAAACTTACCAGACTACATTTTAACCCAGATTTCCAAAAAGCCTGGTGTGCTACAGTTGTGCTAAGATACAGCTTGGATTCTATTGTTCTTTCACACATTCAGAGGCATATTTGCCCTGTGATGTTCCAGTGACATACGTCTTTCCAGATGTTAATGTTTTATCCTGCCTTTTTTTTTGCAGTTTTTATCAGGTCCATTTACACAAACCACCCTATAAATCCTCCTTCCCTTCATACAGTATATCACAGAAGACACCCTGATAAACACACAGATACAGATATATGAAGGCTAGTAAATGGGATAGGAGATTTAGCATGCTACTTGTAGGGACACGCTATTTTTCTTAATCTTGTGATTAATATGGACTGGCACTACTGTACAGATTTATTTTTGACCATATGCTCTTTAATTGTCATTGTTTCCCCCCCAACCTCATTTACCCCCTTGCACATCTGTGGTGTGTGTAGGCTGATGCTCTCCCTCTTTGCCTCAATGAGATGGGAGAATGATTTCTCAGCTGGACATCACAACAGAGAGAGGATTCCAGCAGTCCTGTGTCTCCAAAGAGCACTTAAAGGTAAATAAAGGTGGGTTGCTTGGGTTTTCTTTGGGGGAAAGCTGAACAAGTAGAGGGTGGGAGGGAAGAAATTCACTGTTGTTGATGTTCTTCAGCTGCCTGAGCTCAAAGTAGCTGGATTACTGTTTAATTGTGAGCTGCTAATGTGCTGCTTCAAAAGGCCAACTGTTGTTAGAGGTCCCAAGGAACCTGCTTTGGCAGGGGGGTTGGACCCCATGATGTCACAGAGTCACAGAATGGTAGGGGTTGGAAGGGACCTCCAGAGATCATCCAGTCCAACCCCCTGTCAAAGCAGGGTCCCTAGGACAGGGCACACAGGGCTGGAATCTCTCCAGAGAAGGAGACTCCACACCCCCCTGGGCAGCCTGTCCCAGGGCTCCCTCACCCTCACCGGGAAGAAGTTCTTCCCCACATTGGGCTGGAACTTCCCCTGCTCCAACTTGAGCCCAGCGCCCCTTGTCCTGTCCCCACAGACCCTGAGAAGAGGCTGCCCATGTCCCCCTGTGTCCCCCCCTTCAGCTCTTGATCCCCAGGGATCAGATCCCCTCTCCACGAGCAGATGAGCTTGTGGAGAACGTGAAGACACTACCACAGCTCTCACAGGGACAGGGTGTACTGATTTAAGCTCCTTTGGACTGTAAAACCTGACTAAGATAGAACTCAGCAGAGACTTTGATTCATTAGGAGAAGATTTACAGCAGAGTTTTAAACGAAGCCCCAGTTAATTAAGTGTCTTCCTCCATTACCACAGAGCAGCTCCTCAAAGCTAATTTTCTCCTCTTGCAAACTTTAAAAACCTGAAGTTCAATTGTCTTTTCTCTTCTGGCCTGAATTCAAGATGAGAAAACAAACTCTGGATGGGGGAACTAATTTTCAAACAAGTTCCAGAGTCTTGTGGCAGACACAGATTGTGGTTTTAATTATTTCTCACCCCCTCCATTTAAAGAAAGGTATTTTTGAGAATTAGAAAATTAGAAACCACCTATTTTCTTCTGTTTCTATTTGATTCCTTTTCATATTCCTTGTATTCATTTGGAAAACCTCCTTTAAATGAGACTTCCCCATTCCAATGAGGGCTGTGATTTTTCTATGCAAATCAGATTAATAAATTAAGGAAATTTCCCTGCATATAAATGAGAAAGCAGTCAATTTATATGCCCAATAATAACTTTAAGCCTTCTCTCTGGGAACTTTGCTGGGGATGTTTTTCATGCAGACAGATTTACAAAAAAGGGGCCAGTTTTTTTAAAAAAAAGGAAAAAAAAGGAAAAGGTTTTTATATCTGACATGAAATTATTTATAAACTTGCTTCCTATTAAGGATCTTCCTATTAAGGATCTTCCTATTAAGGATCTTCCTATTAAGGATCTTCCTATTAAGGATCTTCCTATTAAGGATCTTCCTATTAAGGATCTTCCTATTAAGGATCTTCCTATTAAGGATCTTCCTATTAAGGATCTTCCTATTAAGGATCTTCCTATTAAGGATCTTCCTATTAAGGATCTTCCTATTAAGGATCTTCCTATTAAGGATCTTCCTATTAAGGATCTTCCTATTAAGGATCTTCCTATTAAGGATCTTCCTATTAAGGATCTTCCTATTAAGGATCTTCCTATTAAGGATCTTCCTATTAAGGATCTTCCTATTAAGGATCTTCCTATTAAGGATCTTCCTATTAAGGATCTTCCTATTAAGGATCTTCCTATTAAGGATCTTCCTATTAAGGATCTTCCTATTAAGGATCTTCCTATTAAGGATCTTCCTATTAAGGATCTTCCTATTAAGGATCTTCCTATTAAGGATCTTCCTATTAAGGATCTTCCTATTAAGGATCTTCCTATTAAGGATCTTCCTATTAAGGATCTTCCTATTAAGGAGGGGAGGGAAGTGAAGCACAAGTCCCAGATGTACATGAAGCCACCCTGCAGAGTGCCAAGCACATGGAGCCCTCAGCTCATCCAGAAGCACCAGGGTGAGGAGCAGGATGCTGCAAGCTGGATCCTTGCTGTCTCCAGGTCACACCAGCTACTGTGGGCACGTTCAAAGGATTTGCCCTTTCTCCACCTACCAGCCTCCAAAAATTCCCAAGGAAGCCAGTTTGTGCAGGAGTCCAACGTCACCCTTTCTGATACCATTCATCCCAAAGTTCCAAAAGCAAATTGGGCAGTGTCACTCTCCCAAAGAGCAAAGAGCTGATGGGAACCCTCTCCCTCCAACCTAAACACAGCTCAGACCACGTTCCAGCCCAACACTCCAGGTTCTCTACTTGACTCCCAATGGTTGCATCTTAACTTCAAGCACAGTTGATTGCCACAACCTGACATTCTCATCAGATTCCCTTCAAAGTTATGAGAAAATAACCAATGTCTGGCATAAATTCTAAGAGTCATGGAGATATTCAGGATAAGGGAGGACAGGGAGGGGATTGTCCCTCTCTGCTCTGCCCCAGCTGGAGTCCTGTGTCCAGAGCTGGGGCCCCCAATGCCAGAGAGATGTGGGGCTGTTGGAGAGGGCTCAGAGGAGCCCCGGAGATGCTCAGAGGGCTGGAGCAGCTCCCCTCCGCAGAGAGGCTGAGGGAGCTGGGCTGGGTCAGCCTGGAGAAGAGAAGGCTGTGGGGGGACCTCATTGCAGCCTGCCCGTCCCTGAAGGGAGCAGAGGAACAGGAGGGGAATCAGCTTGTTCAAGGGCAGAGCCTGGCAGGACAAGGGGGCTGGAGTGAAGCTGGAGGAGGGAAGGGGGAGAGGAGATCTGAGGGGGAAGTTCTTTGCAGTGAGAGTGGGGAGGGGCTGGCAGGGGCTGCCCAGAGAGGGGGTGGGTGCCCCGTCCCTGGGGGTGTTGAAGGCCAGGTTGGCTGGGGCCCTGGGCAACCTTGTGTAGCTCCAGGCCTGGAGGTTGGTGTCCCTGCCTGTGGCAGGGGGTTGGAGCTCTGTACTCCTTGGGGTCCCTCCCAACCCAGACCAGGCTGGGATTCTGTGCTTCTCTAAGGTAACTCTGTACAGCTTTAGAAAGATAGAGATTGAGGCAACACCACCTCAGTTGCCTGGGTAAGAAGCTCTACATGCTTAACGTGACCGTGATTATTTTTACCACCTGTAATGAGATGCATCTTTGCTGATTTCTGGAATAAACTAATTAGACCTTACAAGCACTTGCTGTCAAGATGTTAATTTCCCCTTTCTCTGTCTGTCAAGTTTATGACAAATACAAAATGCCTGAAAGCTAACAGACCAAGACAAGAAAAATCCCAAAGGAAATAGGGGTAATAGTGAAGAGGATCCTTGTGATCTCCAACTGCTTGCAAAGTTCACATTCCAGGGGATGGGAATTTTCATTTCCCAGTAGCTCCGCATCCCCATTGTTTCAGCTGGACAAGGAGTCAGCTAAAACCACCCTTTGATTCCAGTGCAGACCTCCACAGTGACCTTGCCCAAGTCATTCATCAGTGTCCCTGAAAGGTAACAGAGATCACAGAATCCCAGGGTTGGAAAAGACCTTTGAGATCATCAAGTCCAACCATCCCTGTCCTGGGCTAAACCAGATCCCTGAGCACCTCATCTCCCCAGCTGTTCAACACCCCCAGGGCTGGGGACTCAGCCCCCTCCCTGGGCAGCCTGGGCCACAGCCCCACAGCTCTGCCAGGGAAGAACTTTGCCCTCCCAGCTGAGCTGAGCCTGCCCTGGCACAGCTTGAGCCCAGTGCCCCTCGTCCCAGCTCCTGGCCCCTGGCTGAAGAGACCAGCGCCCACCTCTCTGCATCCTCCTGGCAGGGCAGGGCAGGTGGGGAGAAGGGCTCCCCTCAGCCTCCTCTGCTCCAGGCTCAACACCCCCAGCTCCCTCAGCCGCTCCTCAGAGGATTTGCCCTCCAGCCCCTTCAACCAGGCTGGGGAAGGGAAAACAACAACCCCAGGCAGAGCTACAGGCTGGGGGACACTGGCTGGAGAGCTGTCAGGCAAAGAAGGACCTGGGGGTGTTGGGTGACTGGGACTGAACCCGAGCCAGCAGTGTGCCCGGGGTGCCAAGAAGGACAATGGCATCCTGGCTTGTGTCAGAAATAGAGTGGCCAGTAGGTCTGGGGAGGGGATTGTGCCCCTGGACTGGGCACTGGGGAGGCTGCACCTCAAATGCTGGGTCCAGTTCCGGGCTCCTCACCATCAGAAGGACATGGAGGTCCTGGAGCTTGTCCAGAGAAGGGCAACCAGGCTGGGGAAGGGGCTGGAGGGCAAATCATGCTGCTGTAGCCACAGCCCTGCATGCCCTGTAGCCTGCAAGCAGGAATTCATCTGACTCCATGTATGCTTAACCACGGGCACAGTAAATCTACAGCTCTGCTAATGAACTGTTTGCTGCTCTAATACAAATACCTAGTTGTTCCTGCATCAGCAGAAGCCCTCAGAGAAAGCTGTCAGAAGAGAAGAGAAAGTGTTTCAAGAGCTGCATTCAGACCCCACGTTGTGGTACACCTATGGGACATGCCAGCCGGGCAAAGGAATTCATGGACTACAGCTGTTCTTTCCCTTGCTTCTCCTTTTAAGCCTGGATGGTATTTAGGAGAGGTCTTACCACCGTGGCTGACAACACAAGGCAATGCAGGGCTCCACATCTCTTACTCAGCAGATCCAACTGCCTGCCCTTTGCAGAGCCTGGCAGCATCAAGTTGGGAGGAAAAGCATTGCCATGCAGTTGTCACTTGGGTGAGGGCTTCTCCCACAGCCTGTCTTTGAGAGCATGGTTGCCTCACCAGCAGAAGGATTCACCAACACCCTGTGTTTCCTGAACTGCCCCAGTTGAACCCCATTTACGCTCCAGTTAACGCTTCCTCTTCCACCAGAAACCAGAGAGCTGGGGGGTGGGGGTGGGGGGTTGAAGATAGGCCAAGCTCTGCACTTTGGTGAACATCTCTTCTGGAAGCTGTCCAAATCACAGAAGAACCGTTTGGCATGGCAGACACATAGATTAATAGCCAGCCCCCTCACCTACCCCTGGCTTTAATATCCTGTCCTTCAGGAGTGACTTTCAGGCTGGCTTTACCTGATGTTACCCTCCCAGACAAGCCTTTGCATTATATTTCCTTCTAGATAAGGTTATTTCTGTGATTGAGAAATGGGGACAGAGCTTGGGAGCTCTGAGCTGTGTGGGTGGTAAAGGTAAAACCAAGACCCAGATGAAGAAAACCTTGCTTGTGGTGTATGTTTCTGGTCCCAAAGCACCCTGATGATGCTCACCTGTCAGGATGAAGGCATTCTGACATCAGCATTGGAAAATAAAACATCAGGAAGCCCTAGCATCACTCTGTGTAGAGTGTTTCTGTCCCCACAGACCCTGAGAAGAGGCTGCCCATGTCCCCCTGTGTCCCCCCCTTCAGCTCTTGATCCCCAGGGATCCGATCCCCTCTCAGGCTGCTTCTCTCCAGGCTGAACAGCCCCAGCTCCCTCAGCCTTTCCTGGCAGGGGAGATGCTCCAGGCCCTTCATCCCCTTGGGAGCCTCCTCTGGACTCTCTCCAGGAGATCCCTGGCTGGTTTGTCCCAGGGAGCCCAGCACTGGACACAACACTCCAGCTGGGGCCTGAGCAGGGCAGAGCAGAGGGGGAGGATCCCCTCCTGTGACCTGCTGCCCACCCTCCTCCTGATGCCCCCAGGATCCCATTGTCTCTCTCAGCCCCCAGGACACACCCCTGGCTTTAATACCCTGTCCTTCAGGAGTGACTTTCAGGCTGGCTTTACCTGATGTTACCCTCCCAGACAAGCCTTTCTTGGGTTGTGATTATTTTTCCACTTAAACACATTTCCCTCCTCCCACCAGCTGATGCAATATTGTGTCCACCCACCTCTTTTAAAGGACCATCCCTGCTGCTGTAAATAGATCTCTCCAAACTGCCCCCCTCAAGGGGGTGGACTTGATCTCTTGATGTCCCTTCCAACCCCTACAATTCTGTGATTCTGAGAAAAGCTGCAGAAGGACAATCCTCCCTCAGCCACACATCCCTTTCTAACTTTCCTGAGCCTCCTGCTTCTTCCAGCACCGTAGATCAGGGGATTTGACACTCAAAGCTCTGGGATTTAACACTATCCAGGCTCCTGCTGAACAAACAATACTCTTGAGCTGTTGTGAGACTACACCTTGCCCAAGCAGCAGCCAGCACAGGAGCTCAGCTTCATGTATTTCATTTTAAAGGGGAAAAAACCACCCAAAACACCCCTCAGTGTTATAACAATTTCATTTACAGAAAGAAATGAATGTCCAGAACATTAGTTTGGTGAGTTAGATTTCTACTTCCAATTTAAAACCAACCTGTAGTTCACAGAATTGTAGGAGTTGGAAGGGACCTCCAGAGATCATTGGGTTCAACCCCAAAGAAAGGTAAGCTTTAGAGTTGTTTCACTTCAATAAAGAGCACCAGTTTTAAGGCTCAGGGAATTGCTATTACAGTCTGGTACACCCCCTCCCTCCATCTCCTCCTGATCCAACGTGACAGGACCTAACACACAGGGTACATCCATACTTTAGGATCTAAAAGTTCCCTCAAGGCAGACCTTCACCCAGTAACAAGTTTGTAAGTACATACAACACACATCTTTCAACAGCTAAAAAGCTTGGCATGCAGTTTCATGTGGATCCAGGTATTTTGGAGGCTGTCAGCTTACCAGCAGGAGTAAAAAACATTTCAACCTGGCCATTTCCCATGGTCCAGTCTGCTTCATCCTCTCATGAACCACCCCTACACCCTGCTATGCCAAAAGCTTGGGGGCAAAACCACAAAGGCTGACAGGATTAGAAAACCAGAAGTTGGAAGGAACAGGAAAGGGATGTGTTTGTACAGCTCTTCTGCAAGTGGCTGAGCCATAATGGACAGGATCAGTGGGAATCCTCACCATCAGAAGGCCATGGAGGTCCTGGAGCGTGTCCAGAGAAGGGCAACCAGGCTGGGGAAGGGGCTGGAGGGCAAATCCTCTGAGGAGCGGCTGAGGGAGCTGGGGGTGTTGAGCCTGGAGCAGAGGAGGCTGAGGGGAGCCCTTCTCCCCACCTCCCCTGCCCTGCCAGGGAAGTGGTGGAGTCTCCATGTCTGGAGGGGTTTAAAAGATGGTGAAATGTGGTGCTGAGGGGCACGGGTTAGTGGTGGATGGTTGGACTTGATCTAAAGAGTCCCTTCCAACCAAGACAATTCTGTGATTCAGTGTGTTGTTAGATGTGCCTCAGTCTCTCCTCAGGACACTAATGCAAGCACAACTCAACTTTCTGAGTATTTAGCCTGACTTTTATCAATTTGCCCCCTTTCCAGACTTCTGTTTACCATGAACAATCCCTATTGCTGCCCAGCTCCTCCATTTTACAGCCAGGATACATTTACCCAAACCAAACAACTCACATAGTACCACTGACAGCAACAACAGCCATGACAACAAACCACAAGGGTCTCTACTTGACCTGTGGGGTTTGGATCTGTGAGACTGACACCCACATAAACCTCCTTTCTTAATTCACACAATCCCAAGGTTGGAAATGACCTTTAAGATCATGGAGTCCAACCATCCCTGTCCTGTGCTAAACCAGATCCCTGAGCACCTCATCTCCCCAGCTGTTAAACACCCCCAGGGCTGGGGACTGGATTCCTCCTTAAAACTATTTCTTTACTTCAGCAATAACAAAATTCAAGGGAAACAAGAGGAAAACCACAACTCCTTCAGTGAGGGTGTGTAGAGAAACACCCACTACAAGTTGGCAGTGACATATCAAGGTAAAATAATGATGAAACATCATTACATTGCCATCTGGTGACAGGAAAATGGCTTAATGACATAGGCTGATGATATCACCTCTGCTCCTGCTATAAATACACATGTCTGTATCTCAAACACTATTATGTATAAGATGGTAGTTGGAGCTGAGTATACCTGGAGGGATGGTTTCCTTATAGCCCACTTTTCAGTTGCTACACATCACTTTGTGGGCTCACCTGGTGTCCTTCAAGTGCTAACAATGCAAATCCTTCAGGACAAAAATGGTATGTACCTTCCCATGCACACATACATGATGTCATAGAATCATGGGGGTTGGAAGGGCCCTCCAGAGATCATCCAGTCCAACCCCCTGCCAAAGCAGGGTCCCTAGGACAGGGCACACAGGGCTGGAATCTCTCCAGAGAAGGAGACTCCACACCCCCTGGGCAGCCTGTCCCAGGGCTCCCTCACCCTCACCGGGAAGAAGTTCTTCCCCACATTGGGCTGGAACTTCCCCTGCTCCAACTTGAGCCCATGGCCCCTTGTCCTGTCCCCACAGACCCTGAGAAGAGGCTGCCCATGTCCCCCTGTGTCCCCCCCTTCAGCTCTTGATCCCCAGGGATCAGATCCCCTCTCAGGCTGCTTCTCTCCAGGCTGAACAGCCCCAGCTCCCTCAGCCTTTCCTGGCAGGGGAGATGCTCCAGGCCCTTCATCCCCTTGGGAGCCTCCTCTGGACTCTCTCCAGGAGATCCCTGGCTGGTTTGTCCCAGGGAGCCCAGCACTGGACACAGTATATATACACAGGTATGTATGTATGCATATACACCACACATGTATGTGTGTATTTACAAGACACCCCCTTGTCTCCAGGAAAATGCCAACTGATTGCCACCATGGAAGCATGGGCTCCATCTCTCAATCTTTTACAGGAGAAGCAGAGGATTGAAGATCTTGGTAGATCTGAGCTTTATCATCTCCTTAATCTGTGCCCAAGTACAGGCTCAGGAGCTGTTTTAAAGAGTAGTTGACCATGTCAGGTGGAGCCTGGAGCTGGCTGGAAAGCCCAAGGGTGACACGACTTGTGCCAGCACCCTTTGGTGTGTATGCCCTCTCCCTGGGATGGTAAGCAAGCAGGACCAGCAGCTGCCAACCCCAATGCCATGTCCTTCCAAAGGCTACCACAACCAGCAGGAAGATCTCTTTGGGTTTTGGCCTGGATCCTTCTCAAGTCCTTTCAACTCAACCTTTCTGCTCAAATAGGTGAACACTGACATTGCAGAACTACCAGACCATAAAGAAATCAAACCCCATCACCCAAAAGAATCAAACTTCAGTGAGAACACAATTAAGGTTTCTCCAAAGTGGCTGTCATCCCCTAATGTGTATTTAGACAAGTAGTGAGAGCCCAGATGCATTATGAGATGATAAAACTCACCTTAGAGAGACTTAATGTTTAATTAAAAGGATGAGCACCTGCAATAAATGCACTAATGAGATAAAATCACACTAATTCCTAAATCATATGGACCCAAAGTGTTGGTCTGAGTTTTAATTAATAGAGTTCTAGATGAGTTTCTCAGAAATAATAATAAAACATCAAAGTAGTAAATCATGCCTGAAACCCATTACAAACTTATCTCAAATCCTACAAAGTTCCTTATTTGGGATCTCACAGTTCCAAAGAGGACCAAGGCCTCCTGAGATGTAATGTCATGCTACTGCAACGCTTTCAGATGATAGTCATAGAATCATAGAATTGGAGGGGTTGGAAGGGGCCTCCAGAGCCCATGGGGTCCAACCCCCTGCCAAAGCAGGGTCCCTAGGACAGGGCACACAGGGCTGGAATCTCTCCAGAGAAGGAGACTCCACACCCCCTGGGCAGCCTGTCCCAGGGCTCCCTCACCCTCACCGGGAAGAAGTTCTTCCCCACATTGGGCTGGAACTTCCCCTGCTCCAACTTGAGCCCATGGCCCCTTGTCCTGTCCCCACAGACACTGAGAAGAGGCTGCCCATGTCCCCCTGTGTCCCCTGCTTAAGATAATTATAAACATTAATTAGGTCCCCCCTTAGCCTTCTCTTCTCCAGGCTGAACAGCCCCAGCTCCCTCAGCCTTTCCTGGCAGGGGAGATGCTCCAGGCCCTTCATCCCCTTGGGAGCCTCCTCTGGACTCTCTCCAGGAGATCCCTGGCTGGTTTGTCCCAGGGAGCCCAGCACTGGACACAACACTCCAGGTGGGGCCTGACCAGGGCAGAGCAGAGGGGGAGGATCCCCTCCTGTGACCTGCTGCCCACCCTCCTCCTGATGCCCCCCAGGATCCCACTGTCTCTCTCAGCCCCAGGACACACTGCTGGCTCATGGCCATTCCCTTCCTTTTCTATCCTATTAAACTGTTTATCTCAACCCACAAATGTCACTTGTTGCCCAGTTCTCTCCCCTGTCCCACTGTGGGGGCAGTGAGCAAACAGCTCTGGGGTTCTTTTAGTTGCCTGCTGGGTTAAACTCCAACATTTCACATGAACACTCACCAACACTTTTTTTTTCCTCTCCCTTTCCAGTTCTGTTTCCTCAGTTCCTGAGAGACACTGAATCCATCCATAGAGCTTGAAAATTAAGCCACACAGCCCAGCACTTGCAAGGTTTCACCTGGAAATTTGTCACCTCCATCTTCACCAACCCAACGCCACCGAGTGACACTGTAAATGCTAAAGAAACCCCAGCACAAAAGACAAACACAAGAGACTCAACTATGTATTTCCTGACACTTTAGAGGGTGGACACAGCTGCTCTCTCCAAGCCTGGTGCATAAGCAGGCAACAAAGGCCATCTGAGGAAGGCAGCTAGCAGCTTGCTGGTGTTTTCCGTGCAAGTCAGGTGAGGCTTTACTTCATCCTGATTCCTGAGGAGTTACCAGCTTTCCATGGTGCTTTCTTCCACCTCAGATCTAGCAGGTACCTCAAAAGTTCCCAGTTTCACCACCAGAAATGTGGCATCCTTCCATTCACATGTGGAAGACCACATGGCATAATCTGAACTGGACCAGCTCAGCACTGTTGCTCTGCAGATTTTGGATTTTCCAGCTCAGCATCAGGCATAGGTTGCAAACCCTGGCTTTAGTCTTACTCCTTGCCCAGAGATGGCAGCAAGCAAAGTGGGTACTCTTCCAGTTGAAGGAGCATTTTGTAGGGAAGAGGTCTCCTGCAGGGCTGTCAGGTGTCATGCTGCTGAAGAGCATTTCTCTGCAGAAGCAACATGTTTGAGAGCACTACAAAGTTCACTGCAGGGTCTCTTCCCAGCCCAAGTGCCACCTAGGTTTATTGGGACACACTGGGACGTGCCTGTCTTGCTGTGGTCACGATCAAAAGCCTAGCCAAGTCAACAGCTCACCCAAACCCACCAAAGCTGGTGGAAAGAACAGGCTAAGGGGCCACTGGCTCACCAAGTTAATCTATGGCCACGTCTTCATACCTCCTTGTCTCATCTTCTGGCAAAACTGACCACCCAATGCACAGCTCCCAGCCCCTGCACATGGCACTGTGGATGGGGCCAACCCTCCTGCACCTGCTCTAAGATTTCTACCACAAATGGAACGTGAATTGTTTCCTCCATCTCATGATGCCATCAGGAGATTCAGGAGGTGGTTACTCCTGGTGAGCTGAAGGCTCAGGTGAGGTGCTTTATGATGTTTCTCAGGTGAGATGGTTTATGCTGTTAGACATGGGCATCTTAAGCCTGGCAGGTGGACCACGGGGTGCACCCCAGCCAGGCAAGGAGGATGCCAAGGGTTCTGGACCCCGATGCCCAGGGGAGCATGTCACCTCCACGTTCCCAGCATTAGGCTTTATCACCCTCTAGTGGGCTGCGTACAGAGCTTTACCATCCCCATCGGCGGTGTCCTGCCCCAGGACCTCTGGAGAAGAGCCCTAGCAGAGCTTAACCTGAAGACTCACAACTTCCAGGTTCACTGCTCACAAGTGACTCAAGCTCCCAGTACTTCAGAGTCTTCTCTACTTCATTTTTCTTTTTCCTCTTGAAAAAAAACCCACCCCAAACCCACAAAAAACCCAACCACCTCCCCAGAACTTCTCTACATACTGTCTATGAAGCAACAATGAAGAAACCCTAAAATGACACCAAGATATACTGGCAGGAGGCACAAGAATACACCCACATCAAATTTTTATGTAGGTATTTATGCATTACACATGTGCCACTCAGCAAATCTGGATTCATTTCTAGAAAGGAAATTAATATTAATATACTAGTTGCACATATTAAGTGAGTTATGACCTATTTTTTGCCTATTGGCACACCAAATGATGAGCAGAGCTTGTTATTTTTATTAAAATATATTAAATATATTAAAAGGGGTTGGGACTCTGCAACAGCTCGAAGGGGAAGACAAACCAAGGTACTGTTTTCCCCTAAAATAAAGGTACCTGCAGCTTTCTCTAAACAATTTTCTGATTTTAAAGCATTTTGGTCTACATTGAGTTTGTATATTATAAAAGAAAGCAGCTTTTGCTTTGGGTTCAAATCCTCTTTTTGAATATTGAGCAATGAGAAACCTTGCCCTCTTTGCCTTGCCTATCACAGAGTTGTAGGGGTTGGAAGGGACCCCCAGAGCCCATGGGGTCCAACCCCCTGCCAAAGCAGGGTCCCTAGGACAGGGCACACAGGGCTGGAATCTCTCCAGAGAAGGAGACTCCACACCCCCTGGGCAGCCTGTCCCAGGGCTCCCTCACCCTCACCGGGAAGAAGTTCTTCCCCACATTGGGCTGGAACTTCCCCTGCTCCAACTTGAGCCCATGGCCCCTTGTCCTGTGTCCCCACAGACCCTGAGAAGAGGCTGCCCATGTCCCCCTGTGTCCCACCCTTGAGATATTTACAAACATTAATAAGATCCCCTCTTAACCCTATATGTAGGTGGCAAGACCTGATTTTTTACAGGGAAGTTCTTTACATAGGAATACCTTATTGAAGCATCTCTGGCTATCAAACAGGCAGCCTTCCCTAACTATCCTACTCCTTCTTCCATGACCATTGAACAATGATCACCAAGATAGGGTTGGCATTAAGGTTATCTGGTTAGAGTTCTTTGCAGAGTACCACAATTGCTCTTTCACCATCATTTCCTCAGGCCAATATTAATGTTTGCTGCCAAGGAAATTGGTAGTAAAAAACCACAAAGCTTTTTTATCTTGGAAACATAAATTTAAGAATAATTTTAAAAATAAAGATAAGTAGGACTTATTAACACTGCTTCAAATTAGCAGATGAACCAAAGCCAGCCATCTTTCTCCTTAAAAACTACCTTCCAGAGTTAGAAAATGAAGTTGTCTTTTGGTCCTGTTTCATGTTTACATGAATCCCCAGGTTGGAAAAGACTTTTAAGATCATCAAGTCCAACCATCCCTGTCCTGGGCTAAACCAGATCCCTGAGCACCTCATCTCCCCTCTGTTAAACACCCCCAGGGCTGGGGACTCAGCCCCCTCCCTGGGCAGCCTGGGCCACAGCCCCACAACTCTGCCAGGGAAGAACTTTGCCCTCCCAGCTGAGCTGAGCCTGCCCTGGCACAGCTTGAGCCCATTGCCCCTCGTCCCAGCTCCTGTCTCCTGGCTGAAGAGACCAGCGCCCACCTCTCTGCACCCTCCTGGCAGGGCAGGGGAGGTGGGGAGAAGGGCTCCCCTCAGCCTCCTCTTCTCCAGACAAAACCACTCAGGAAAGCATACATCTGCATACAGCTCATCACTTGAGGACCACAAAGAGTATGGCCACCTACTAACTCAAGGTGTATTTAGCCAAGCATCATTTGGCAAACTCCACTCGACCAAGGTGGAGAACAGATGAGTCAGAAGGAAACATCTCCATCCCCTCCATCCACCCGCCGCCCCTCTGTGTGGCACCTCAGTCCTCACTCCCAGCTGTCACAGCCAGACAGACCCTTCCAGTGTTTGACTTTATTACAGCACAGCCAAATCGAATGCACAGCCACTGCTTCCTCAGATGTCTATATTTCATTGAAACTGGGATAAAAGCAAAGAAACTGGAATATTGTCTCATCATGCATTCTAAATCAGCCAGGGTAGAAAATAATGGGGAGTTAATCAGATCACTGAAACTCTAATTCACTTGGTATTGATCAGGTAGATTCCTAATGGGACGGGCAGACCAATTTCAAATTACAGTAAGCTGACTTGTCCTGGAATACCAATGACCAGCTCCTGAGAGGAGCCTGGACAGAGCATGGGCTCTCCCTCTCCTTAGGGCTCCACCAAACGCATCGATGGATAATACGATGAGGCATTTGGCTAATTAATAGGAGATTGATGAAAGGTGCAGTTTGGAAAGCAGAAATCTCACTTGACTAAACGTGAGATGAAAGTCCCAGCAGAGATGAAGCACACAGAGCCTTAGAAACAATTAGAAAAAGAAAGAAGAGGGGAGCTAATGGAAGGTAATGCAATTAAAGCAGGCTTTTCATTATATTAATCAGAGGCTTCATCACTGAAATCTAATATATGCTGCATTTAACTCTTCACTGGCTTTATTTATAATTTATTTAGAAAAGGCTTTGAATTATGACTGTAGCATCACAGACAGTCTGTCCTGATGCCTGCAAGCATCCCAGACTGTCTGTGATACTACAGAGGGAGCCAGAGAAGAGTTACCTCCATTTACACAGTGCTTCCAGGTCGGAAATCCCTCCTCACCCAACCATCCTCAAAGCAAATCCCTCTGTCTTTAGATAACGACAGGATTAAGGGGGTACTGCTCCAGCAAGTTTTCTTGCTTGACAGAGCTGCTGGGGGAAATGGTAGCTTAGTTGTTGCCCTTCAGAGCAGAGGATGTCTTTGTCCTGTTTGGGACCATATCACAGGAAGCAGGTTACTCCCAAACATCTGTGATTGAAGATTGCACAGCACTTGTCTACAGCCCAAATTGTGGTGCTTACTGCCTGTTTTTTCCCTGTTGTATTTTTCCCTCCCATTTCACAAGCATGTTTCAAGTCCTCTGTGTGCACTCAACCTGTGCAGACAGCGGTACCTGGTGAAGGACCTGCTGATGCCATCAGACTCCATGTGCCAGCACAGTCCACTGGGTTTTGCTCCAAGATGCATGACTCCAAAAGCACTCAATCACTGCCGTGCAGGGCTGTATGACTGCAATACAAACCTGCTTGTTCCCTGAAGCATAAACACCAAGCAAGTTGGCCATAGCAACAGAGCTGGAGGAGCTTCTCCACCACCTTCTTGCCAAGCTGTTTTGGTTCCCATCTGCTGGTTGGGCCAACACCCATCCAACAGCCCCTCATCCCATACCAAAATCCCCAAACTGGGTGCTAATTAACTGCTAAAATCTAGTCCCTTAAAGATATCCTCATGGCTGTTTGGTATCCAATTGCCTGTGGGTTATTCCCACAAAAAAGCAGGGAGGCTGCTGCAGCAGCACAAGCTCAGAGGGCAGGTGTTTATGAGGAGGAACCTGAGGAAGAGGCCACACAGTCGCTTGCCTGTCCTGGGAATGGCTCCAATTGCTTTTGGCATCAGGTTTGATGCCAGGTTTCACCAAGTAGAAGAACCATGAAGCAAAAGGTAATAGGGAAGTTGTCCTCAGAGTTAGTAAGTGGGAATAAATCCATTTGTGGAATGTTGGCTGGCAAGTCATTAACACACAGCAGCTTCCACTTAACCTAACACACAACAAGATCTCATAGGAAATTACCATCAACACACATACTACTTACATAAACCCCTTCCTGCTGTGTATTTCCCTCATCCTTTTGAGCTACCCAAATTAAATCCTCCCTGCAGCCCAAAGCCAGCAACCCACTGGCTAGAGGGACAGCCTCAAGAATAGAAGAGGAGATGCAAACAGACATTTGATCCACCATGACCATCTCTCTGGTTTTGCCTCTACCTGGCCAGCAGGCTCAGAGTAGGGTGGAAGACGAGGATCAGAACTCTTCAGGTGTGGGAAGTAGACTGCTGCAGAACTAACAGTTGTTGTTGTAGCAGTTGTGCATAGTTGGCTATTGAGAGAGAATGAGAGAGAGAGGGCCCGGGCCTGCAGAAAATGGCTGCTGGAATCCTCTGCAGGCCTGCTGATAGCGCCTCTGAGAGTCACATACAGGAGAGAGAGACTCCACCAGAACACCCAGTGCCAGGAAGATCGCAATTTTGGCCCGTTCAGGGCATTGGGGTGTCTATTTGCATATGAATGTAAGCAGTTGACAGACACAACAGGCCGGGAAGGCTGGGGGAGGAGGCCCCAGGTACCCGGGCGAGAGATGCCCCTGCAGCCCCAGCTGAAGCACCTGGAGTAGCTGGAGGAGAGGAGCCATGGAGGAGGCAGAGACCCAACCTGCCCGGTGGAGAGGCTCCATGCTGGATGGAGCCGGGGGAGACATAGAGAAGATGCCGTGACTGACGCTGGGATGAGCCCCTGCCAGCACAAGCGACCTACAGAGATGAGCCAAACAGGTTTGCTGGGGGAGGCATCATAGCCCCGTGGAGGACTGGGACTGAGAGACACTGGGACTGATTGCTGCCTGCCAGAGCAGAGATGAAGCCCGGTGGGAAGAGATTTGCCCTGGAGACAGTTCGTGGAGGACTGGCTCTTGTGGGTGAGATCCTACGGTGCAGCAGGGGGAGGGGGTGTGGGATGGATGCCCCCATCCCGGCTGAGAAGGAAACCATCTTGCAAGGGACTGACCCAAGCCCCCATCTCCCAGTCCCTGCCCCCCTGTCCTGTGCTGCGAGCAGGAGAGGGGAAGAAGGGAGCAAACTCATGGCTAAAGGGCAGTCTGCTTTAGAATGGAGGGGTGGAGGGAAGGTGTTACCCAGACCCCCAGTTCCCCAGTCCCTGCCCCTCCTGGGCTGCGACCGGGAGGGAAGAAGGGAGCAAACTTCTAACTAAAGCCTGCTGAGGAGGGAGTGGGGGGGAAAAGTGTTTGCCTGGTTGCATTTGTTTCAAGATTGTTGGTTGCACTCCTGACTCTGGTTCCTTTTCACTGTTTTCTCTTTAGTGTAATAAATTAGATCACTTTCTCTCCTGCTCTCTATGTTGAGTCTGTTTTGCCCGCATCATTAACGAGTTTGCCTCTTGAGCCGCCCAATGATGTTATTTCTCCCCTGTCCAACTAAGAAGGGGAGTGATGGACTGATTTTGGTGGGTGTCTGGCCTTTGGCCAGGGCTCAACCACCACAGTTGTACAGGACAAAAATGTTTGGTTCACAAGGGAAAAGAAAGAAGAGAGAAAGAGCATCACTGCTTTGAAATTCAGGGCTAGGTATCACCCTTTTTAAAAGCAGTTACTTAGGTTGTTAGCTTTGGGTTCCTCACATTGGTTGGAAAAAGGTGTTTACTGGCTTCCACCACTGTGTTTTTCAAGACTCTTACTTGACATTTCCTCCTCTTCTCCCAGCCCCTTTCTTAGGTGCTGAACTCTGCCAGGAATTGATGAATATACATGAACACATATGCATTTAGTGGCAGTTCTTCAATAAACCATTAGAGAGCTGCATTCAAAACCGCTCAGCGATGGCCAAACCATCCCAACTCCCAGTCTGAGCACTGGGGTGAATGGACCTACACCAAGGCTGGTGATTTTGGAAATAACTGGCCATTACTGAAACAAGTTTCTCAAAGAGAAGTGGCTGAGTCACACAATACCACTGAAGCCTCTCTTGCCTAGCTAAGGGTGGAGTAAAGAATCATCAAGCACCGGGGCTGTTTCTTTGCCTGCAGGCAGCTAAATACGTGAGAAGCTTTGAATACTCAGTGAACATGGAGGTTCTCAAGGAGGATACAAGGCAGGTGTTGCCTTCACAGTTGGCTTCATAAGCTCATGGAGTTCTCCAAGGGAAACTGGAATCATTTTAGAAGGACTTACAGCAGAAAATTAACAACATAACGTGGCACCTTGGTACCAAGCTGTATTTATCCCCTGACAGCACAGCGTTGGGCATCACCACCAGCTGTTTCACAACCTGAAGCAGTCACAAGCCCCAAAATACCCCTGAATTACCAGAGAGGGTTCAGAAATAGAACATCAAGTAGTACAGACTAGGAAGAAGGATTTTCCACAGGCTCTTTTGCAAGGTTTGCTGTAAAAGACCAGCTCCTGCCAAAACAAACATCTCCCCCTACCCCCTCCCCTCCAGCAGAAGTAGAAAAAAAATCTTTACTGAAGACAGCCTTTTCCTACAGCAAGACTGACCTTTTAGTCTGTAATTGATGGGCTACAAGAAAGGTTGGAGAGAATGCCACTGCATTTAGAGGGTTTCATGGCATCCTCATAAACTTAACTGAGGCTATTGATCGCTCTACTCCAGGAAGCCCTGGTGAAGATGCATTGTTAGACTTCAGCTGATGCTGAGTCTTTTTCATAAAGCTCTATACATCAGCTGAAAATTGTTATTTGAGAGATGTTTAAGCAACGTATCTGTGTCTTCAGAACTGCACAATCTCAGAGGATACCCAGAATCTGAGCTACTGCTGGTCAGTGCTGAACAGGAAAACCATCAAACCACTGCTCTTGGCCATCTGCTGCTCATATTCATGGCTAAAACCCAACAGGGAATAATGGGAATAAACATTTCAGCCTGGAAAGCAGAATTTTGTTTTCCCCTGTCATGAACTAATCTGTGCAGAAGGGGAAGCATTTTAATGCTTTACGTTGCCATGCAAGTACAGAGTTTCCAAGTTGCCCTTGGATTAGAAAAGCAGATGTATTTCTGGGAGAAGCCCAGCACTGCTTCACGTAGCCAACCATCCTTGATGACTTCAGTGGTCACAATTCAGCCACAGTTTGTGTTCACTGGTATCATAACTTGAACCAACAGCATTCAGTTTCCTGTGGCAAGGAGGTTGGATCTCTGTGATTCTTGGGGTCTCTTCCAACCCAGACCAGTCTGGGATTCTATGGGAAACTGGGGGAGAGGGAAGACATAAGGAAGCTTTCCCTTCCTTCCACCTTGCCCTCCACACAGTGAGCAGGTATGGGACTATTATCAGACTGGGTCTTGTCACACCTCGGTGACCGGTCCAGTCACTGGTTTTGCAGGTACACAGCAGTGAAGCCTTCTCTGCAGGAGGGGAGCAACAGCCTCCACAAGGTCTTGAACACTACTGAAGATCAAGCAAGCAAAGCTTTACCAAGTCCTTCAACAAACAAGAGACTAGGGGGAAAAAAAGGAGTAACAAGAAGCTTCCAGATGTGGAGAACTTTATGTTTTGCAGCCTGTGATAGCACAGAATTGATGGGAGGAGTTCTGAGGTTGTGTTCTTCAATAGGAGGGTGGTGGATCACTGGCCCAGGTTTCCCAGAGAGATAATGGGGGCCCCCATCCCTGGAGACATTCAAGCTCAGGCTGGATGGGGCTCTGAGTGACCTGCTCTAGTGAAGATGTCCCTGCTCACTGCAGGGTGGGACTGGATGTCCTTGGAAGGCCCCTTCCTACCTAATGCATTTTATGATTCTATGAATTCCAATAAAAATACTCAAAGCCTCACTGCAGGGGTGGGACTAGATGGGCTCTAAAGGTCCCTTCCAACCTTACACATTCTCTGACTCTACAATGAGTACTTTGGGGTAGCCCTCTGAGTTGTGACATCTCACATTTAATCTATACCTTTCCAAGCAGATAGATCATCCTATCCTAGTTTTCACCCCTGTTTACCTGCTGTATCTCACCAAAAGGTATTTAATGGACAACCCCTGCAATTTTTGCTGTGACCAACTGTAGAATTTTTAAAGCAAATCCCACTATTTTGCCTTAAGAAAAGCAGTGCTTTGCCTTTCCCTTTTCCACACGACTGCAGGAGCTGTAATGTCTGGGATGCTCTAACTGAAATTGAGGCAAGGGCCAAAGTTGCCTAAAGGCCACCTAAGGGGTGGAAAGAGAAATAAAGTCATGTCAGCTTTAAAAAGCAGTTTGTCACTTGAAGTTTCTCAGCACTTGGCATCTCCTCCACCCTCCCACCTCATTTTAAGATAATCTGAGCTTATGTTTTCCATCATCAAGAACATAACAGAATCACATGGGTTGGAAGGGTCCCCCAGGGCACATTGGGTCTAACCCCCTGCCAAAGCAGGGTCCCTAGAACAGGTTGCACAGGTTGGCATCCAGATGAGTTCTGAGTATCTCCAGAGGAGACTCCACATTTCCTGGGCAGCCTATTCCAGTGCTCTTGGTCTCCATCTCATCTTGATGCACAACAAATATTCACCCTTGTGAGTAAATACATCAGTGGGACTGATGTTCAAGCTTTAACTACTCAATTTTACCTATAGCCTCTTGGATCATTGTACATAAAGAGATAGTGGAAGTAGCACAGCTTTCCCCCCTCTGTGAGCACCTTCCACTGCAGCAGAGCACTGGGTATGCCAGATACATCAGCACAAACCCTTCCCAGATACATGAGTCGCCGCTGCCTCCCGCAGCCCCTACATCCAGGCCCGCTTACATCACATCCAAGTATTGATTTCCAGAATTTCTCCAAGGAATGCCAAAAATAATAAACAAAAAATAAATCAAAAGCAAAAGCCTCTTTCCATTAGGTATTAAATATCCTTCCATGAAGTTAGAACAAATAGGAGATGTATATAGAGTGCAAGGGAGACATAAATCTAGCGGCGTAGTAATCGATTTCTGCCTTGTTCTTTTATTTCCAGTAAATAATGATCTTCAGATCTTTCATGGTGGCAACTACTGTAAAGCCTGCTAAGGGAACACAGGCAGTGTTTCATCTTTGCTATAGCCAACAACAGCGTTGCTCTAAAATCATTACACTCACTTATTTCCTGTAGCAGGCTGGGAACAACGGTTAGTAGGATCAGAGGAAATTTACAGAGGGTGTCCCCCCAGCTAACCTCCATCCAATCATGGATATGATCAATAACACATTTTGTATTGTTCTCCTGCGTGCAGGAGGTACAGATTGCTGCACCAAATGATGCAGCTGCACATTTCTCCTCAGTCTGCAGTATTCTGAATGCTGCTGGAAACAGTCACAGACTCACAGGGGTTGGAAGGGGCCTCCAGAGATCATCAGGTCCAACCCCCTGCCAAAGCAGGGTCCCTAGGACAGGGCACACAGGGCTGGAATCTCTCCAGAGAAGAAGACTCAACACCCCCTGGGCAGCCTGTCCCAGGGCTCCCTCATTGGGAAGTTCTTCTGCACATTCATGCCTGGTGAGATGAATTATATTTAGAGATAATTCTATGCTGATGATCCAGAGCTGGGAGGAGTGGCTGACAGGCAGGACACTGCGCTGCCATCCAGAGAGACCTGGCCAGGCTGGAGAGCTGGGCAGGGAAAGACCAGAGGAGGTTCAACAAAAGCAAGTGGAGAGTCTGGCACCTGGGAAGGAACAACCCTTGGTATCAGTACAGGCTGGGGTGACCTGCTGGAGAAGAGCTCTGGGGAGAAGGACCTGGGGGTCCTGGTAGGTGACAGGGTGGCCATGAGCCAGCAGTGTGTCCTGGGGCTGAGAGAGACAATGGGATCCTGGGGGGCATCAGGAGGAGTGTGGGCAGCAGGTCACAGGAGGGGATCCTCCCCCTCTGCTCTGCCCTGGTCAGGCCCCACCTGGAGTGTTGTGTCCAGTGCTGGGCTCCCTGGGACAAACCAGCCAGGGATCTCCTGGAGAGAGTCCAGAGGAGGCTCCCAAGGGGATGAAGGGCCTGGAGCATCTCCCCTGCCAGGAAAGGCTGAGGGAGCTGGGGCTGTTCAGCCTGGAGAGAAGCAGCCTGAGAGGGGATCTGATCACTGGGGATCAAGAGCTGAAGGGGGGACATAGGGGGACATGGGCAGCCTCTTCTCAGGGTCTGTGGGGACAGGACAAGGGGCCATGGGCTCAAGTTGGAGCAGGGGAAGTTCCAGCCCAATGCGGGGAAGAACTTCTTCCCGGTGAGGGTGAGGGAGCCCTGGGACAGGCTGCCCAGGGGGTGTGGAGTCTCCTTCTCTGGAGAGATTCCAGCCCTGTGTGCCCTGTCCTAGGGACCCTACTTTGGCAGGGGGTTGAACTCAATCTCTGGAGGTCCCTTCCAACCCCATGATTCTATGATTCTTCAGCTTCTTTGGCCAAGCAACAGCTGTAGGAAGATAAAATGACACCTAGCAATGAGTCAGATTGCTCCTTCAAGTGTTTGCAAGTGGAGGGAACAGCCCCTTATGTCCCTGCACACCCCAGAAGTCCTATATCAAGGCACAGTAGCTCTATTAGATTGTAGTATCATAGATACAAGAACCATCAAAACCCACAGGGCTCCACATTAGCTAATCATTCCAACAATTGTCACAAACAGAATTTCTTTCTAGATTTTTTTGGAGGCTGCTTCATGAAGAAAGGAGACCTTGAGATACTTAGCAATCCTGAGCTAAAAGGATTTAAAGCTTTTAAACTTCAAGAAACATTCCCAAGTCCTAGGCTGAAACAGTTTGCAAAGGTCATTAAAAAATTAACTTATCTTGCTGATTGAAGCTTTTTTTTACTGCACTCTGAGTTACAAAGGAATCACACAGCTGGAGCCCTCAGGCCAATGGTGCACTATATTCTTCTCCCATTAGCAAGGACAACAAATATCTACCTTTGGATTCCCCCACCAGCAATAGTCTCCAATTCATTAGTCTTCATGCCCAAATAGAAAAGCAGGGAGCTAACTGGGTTGGGTTGGGTGTATTTTTGGGCTCCTTTCACTGAATAACCTTGGGGTTGTTTTCTGCAGGGATTTAATAAGAAAACTGCTGAGGCAAAAATCATTACTTAGCCTGAGCCAAGGTTGGTTTTTTTTTTTCCTAAGGTCTAAAGAACAGGGCTCTGCTTCAACATGCTAAAGACCACTTTAAAATGCTTGGAAGGACAATACTCTTTTGTTTGAAAGAGGAGGCTTGGTGACAAGGGACCAAGCACCAGGACATGCACTTGTGTGGACCTGTTAGATCCCACATGGTGAAGATAAAGAGGGAGGATTTTTAATTATTTTTTATATTTTGGCTGTTTAAGATAGCCAACTTAGAGTAAAGCTAGAGAGGACATCCCTAAACCACATTGTCATTCATGAGAGAAAATTGGAAAGCAAGGCAGGCTTTCCAAGGATGATATTAAAGTTGCTCTTTGAAGTAAATTGAATTCTTCCCTGTTTGTATTAAGAATGGGATCCTTTGCTACTTTAGGATATTGCATTACCAGGTAGAGTAGATAAAAAACCTGATTTTTTTTCCCCCTACATTTCCTTTATAAGCTGAAATTTCCCCCCACTTTGATTAAAGTAGATTTCTACTACCCACATTGCTAACTATGTGTTCAGTCCAGACTAGAGTTGCCATCCACATCCTCCCTTCATCACAGTGATGACACCAGAAATCTGACATTACACAGGAGCAGGGGAAGTTCCAGCCCAATGTGGGGAAGAACTTCTTCCCGGTGAGGGAGCCCTGGGACAGGCTGCCCAGGGGGTGTGGAGTCTCCTTCTCTGGAGAGATTCCAGCCCTGTGTGCCCTGTCCTAGGGACCCTGCTTTGGCAGGGGGTTGGACCTCATGGGCTCTGGAGGGCCCTTCCAACCCCTGTGAGTCTGTGATTCTCCCCTATGAGGAAAGGCTGAGAAAATTGGGACAGTTCAGACTGGAGAAAAGACTAAGGGGGGACCTAATTAATGTTTATAATTATCTTAAGCAGGGGATGCAGGGGGAATCAGCCAGCTCCTTCTCAGTGTCTGTGGGGACAGGACAAGGGGCCATGGGCTCAAGTTGGAGCAGGGGAAGTTCCGCACCAACGTGGGGAAGAACTTC
Source organism: Hypotaenidia okinawae (assembly GCA_027925045.1). NCBI lineage: Eukaryota > Metazoa > Chordata > Aves > Gruiformes > Rallidae > Hypotaenidia > Hypotaenidia okinawae. Next base: position 29,498,133 of record BSDF01000004.1, read on the forward strand.
TTCCCAGTGAGGGTGAGGGAGCCCTGGGACAGGCTGCCCAGGGGGTGTGGAGTCTCCTTCTCTGGAGAGATTCCAGACCCGTCTGGACACCTGTGTGCCCTGTCCTAGGGAGCTGCTTTGGCAGGGGGTTGGACCCGATGATCTCTCGAGGTCCCTTCCAACCCCTACAGTTCTATGATTCTATTCTATGATTCTGTGACTTCCACAAACATCAGCAGAGGATAATTAAATCCAAGTGAGTTGCTATCTCAAGGTCATGCTGTAGAAGCCCTGACCTTTTGGAATACTTTTGGATCATCTGACAGCAAACCCACTGACCAAAAGGAGAACATAGGCAGCTAAGAGTACAGACACTTTACACCTGTATAGTAACTGCTCAATGAAAACAGTGAGTTCCATGTGCAACTGCCCACGTGGCAGCAGAAAGCCACCACAGGCATTATACAAACATAATTGGTTGTACAAACCAGGGAAGATAAAGCAAAGAGCTCCAAGTGATTAGGAAAATCACTGTCAAGTCTGAAAAGCCTGTTGTCTATCTATGTGCTAGCTATGTGCCATACTCCAGGGTGGATCTCATTTTCTTCTCATTCAACTGTTAATGTTATTAAAATTATTTAATCAAAGCTTCTTTAAATATTTTATTTACCCCTAAATCAGGTTGATAGTCCTTATTTCAAAGACAGCAGAGTTTAAGGCCAGTTGGAGTTGTATGGGGCTGAAAGACAATCCTCTCAAGTGTCCTGTGCGTTTTGCCATAAACATAGTTTAGGTGCTGAAAGGAGGTACCTTCAGGAACACTCAACATCTGATACCATAGCTCTCCAGAGCACTCAGGAATCCAGCAACTTTGAAAACACCTAGCTGACCATAAATACACTTTTTCACTGGTAAGCCCAAGTCCCTCTCTCCAGCAGGGCTCTTCATCTTTATGAGGGATCTCCTCAGGGATACCTGATAATAGATTTCAGGGTTCCTAGTGAAATCTGACCTTATGCTTCTCAACACTTAGAGGTACTCAGGTTCTGCTTTGCCAATTCTTCCCAGCAAGCAAGTCCTGTGTGACCTAATCTAGGTGATCCTGCTTTGGCAGGGGGGTTGGAGTAGATGATCTCCAAAGGTCTCTTCCAACCCCTAATATTCTAGGATTCTTTGATTGTGCTTTCATTATCACAACCTAGAGTCCTGAAGACCTAGGAGGCAGAGCCTTTCAAGGACAAGCCAGTACCCACGCAATGAATTCCTGTCTCAGCAGTTGTGGCCTGGCACTATGCTACAAAGGGATGAGATCCTACTCTTAACTGAATTGGGGGGGGCAAAGATGCCCCATCCCAACCCAGCTGATGTGCAAGCACTGTGGAAAGACTTTATTGGTTAGACAAACTCAGCATCTCACCAACAAGTGAGATCAAAGCTTCAGAGCTCGTGAGGAGCAGTGTTAACAATCCACCAGACAAAACCAACCACCACCACGAGGAACTTAAGACTACCTAGCTGTCATAAATAGATGGCAGCCTAGTACCTGATGGATTGACTCCACAAGAAAGCCCTGCAGAGAGATCCATGTTGTGTCATAGAATCCCAGACTGGTCTGGGTTGGGAGGGACCCCAAGGAGCACAGAGCTCCAACCCCCTGCCACAGGCAGGGACACCAACCTCCAGGCCTGGAGCTACACAAGGTTGCCCAGGGCCCCAGCCAACCTGGCCTTCAACACCCCCAGGGACGGGGCACCCACCCCCTCTCTGGGCAGCCCCTGCCAGCCCCTCCCCACTCTAATGCATTTGCATGTAGCAGCAGAACATATTTATTCCCTTCTAGTCCCTTAACTTTACTGACCTGGCCCAGGCCCCAAATGCTCCAGTGGAAGGTGGCCTATTTTCAGGAAGGGTACAAAGCTACCTAATCTTTTCCTTGCTATTTGCATTTTCATTCCATGATGGGCTTTACTTTGCCTTGGTTCATTACCCTTCTATCCTTCTGGCCTCACTGCTTATCTAAGAAAACTAAAAACCTCCACCAATTCCATCTCCGCTCCTCACAGACACCGGATCAACAGCACTGGTCTATACTGGTTTAGCCAAAATACAAGAAGGTCAGAAAAAACATTTGCTTTTGAGATGGAAAAAAAGGAGGCAAAACCTAAGGATTTTAATAACAGCCTTGACATGAGAGCAACATAATACCAGTCTGAATTACACTTGGTACCAGCCTCTCATTGGAAACCCTAGATTGCTTTGTCCCAGTGCCTGACATAATATTCAGGCCCGGGGTTTATATTTGCACAGAATAGGGCTGTTCACTAGAGTCCATGCAAATCAAACACTTGATTTATGCATCATTCTGCTGGAGGGTGTAACATTAAATTTAATTTTGTAAGAAAAACCTCAAGCTCCTCTATGCCTGGGGCTGACATTGTGAACCAGGGAGAAAGGTGCCCAAGAATTCATTACTGGTTCCAATATGCGAAATGGAGCATTTGAATGAAACATTTGTCTCTTGTCAAAAGGGAGTAATGTCTCCTCTTTGGAGAAAATATTTCTCCCCCCAAACCCCCTCCTCCTCCTCCCCACTTTGATTTTATCACCAATTCAGCATATTGGGAGCTGAGGTTACAAGTGTAGTTCAGGCTTGAGGTGATGGTGGGATGAATTACACGATGAAACCGAGAGACGTCGGTTGAGTTGCAGGACAGCTATAAGGTACAGATGTTGGTGGGTCAAGCTGGATGCCTTCTTGTACTTCATTGGAACAGTTAAGAGTAGTGCTGGTTTTCTCTTGACCTTATCCACTGGTTTCACTGTTAGCTTGATAGGCCATTTACAATCACAAAGATCTCCTTCTACCATGTAGTCCTGAGAACAAGCTTCAAAATACTAAGGAAAAGTTTTCCAAACTTCACACCAATGAATACTGAATGATTTCTCTTCAGGCTTCTTGTATGATCTACACCAAATCACAGAATCATCGTGGTTGGAAAAGACCTTCAAGGTCATCAAGTCCAACCATCAGTGCTACACTACCATAACCTCTAAACCATCTCTCACAGTGCCACATCTACCTGTTTTTTGAACACCTCCAGGGATGGTGATTCCACCACCTCCCTGGGCAGCCTGTCCCAATGCTTCACCACTCTTTCGGTGAAGAATTTTTTCCTAATATCCAATCTGAACCTCCCTGGCACAACCTGAACCCGTTCCCTCTTGTTCTGTTACTAGTTATTAAGGAGAAGAGGTGAACCCCTGCCTCAGTACAACCTCTTTTCAGGTAGCTGTAGAAACCCTTAAGGTCTCCCCTCAGCCTCCTCTTCTCCACGCTGAACAGCCCCAGGTCCCTCAACCTCTTCTCCTAAGACCTGTTCTCCAGACCCCTTATCCTAGTGGCCCTTCTCTGTACCCTCTCCAGCACCTCGATGTCCTTCCTATACTGTGGATCCATCCCCACCTGCCCCAAAAAAAGAGGTGTTAGACAGATGACAGAATCACAGAGCATTAGGAGTTGGAAGGGACCTCCAAAGCTCATCTAGTCCAGCCCCCTGCCAGAGCAGGATCACCCAGACTAAATCCCACAGGGACACATCCAGGTGGGTTTGGATGTCTCCAGAGAAGGAGACTCCCCAGCCTCTCTGGGCAGCCTGTCCCAGGGCTCCCTCACCCTCACAGGGAAAAAGTTCCTCCTTCTGTTCCCATGGAACCTCCTCTGCTCCAGCTGCACCCGCTGCCCCTTGTCCTGTGGCTGCCACCCCTGAGCAGAGCCTGGCTCCAGCCTCCTGACTCTCACCCTTTACCAAGCCACAGAGCCCTTTACAGTCATCCCAATCAGAAGCAAAAGACAACGGTACAAGGGAAGCTGGACAAGTGTCTTGGCCAGTACTGAACTGCTGGAATTTATTTGTTCTATTTGAAGATTTATATGGTGATGCAATTCTTGATTGCCACACACTCTAGTAACCTCAACATTCAGAAAAGTCATCTCATTGCCTATTCCTAAGCCCCACCTGCAGATAGGTGCACATGAGAGAGTTAGGCATTCCCTGCAGAAGCAGGACATTGGTCCTTCACAGAATCACAAGGTTGGAAAAGACCTCCAAGATCATCAAGTCCAACCATTCCCATCCTGTGCTAAACCAGATCCCTAAGTACCTGATCACCAAACACATTCAAGCATAATGTAGTTTTCACCTTGTTTTCCTGAAGCAGGCTCTAGACTAACCTGTGGAAATGCCTTCTGAAATACCTATTCCATGTATTTGAGTATAACTCCAATATCTGCAAAGTGTTTTGAGAAGCATAAGCAATTCTGACATAAGGGTTTCCTCTCCTTGAAGATAACAAAGGAATAGGCACTATTTTGCTTCAAAATCATTAATATTTGAAGATAACCAAAAATGAAATATGTTGGGGTCATCGAGAATATTTGACATCTCCCACAGTTCCCTGGGGTTTGTTCTTCTTCAGTCAAGGCATTTGTACTCTGGGGTCAACCTCATGACTTTTCAGCTAAGAAACCCAAGCCCTTGAACCTACTCAGAGCCACAATACTCCTGCCCAGGGAGGTATGGAGTCTCCTTCTCTGGAGAGATTCCAGCCCTGTGTGCCCTGTCCTAGGGACCCTGCTTTGGCAGGGGGTTGGACCTGATGATCTCTGAAGGTCCCTTCCAACCTCTGTGAGTCTGTGATTCTTGTCCTGCAAAATCATGCTTTCAAGGTCACTCCAGAGCATTCATGTCCCACGAGGCCAAGCTTCTGCATAAGTTGTTCAGCTTGCCAAGCCTTGATATACTCTCTATCTGAAATCTTGAAGCTATTTTCTTTGTTCAGCTAATGAACAGTATGGTGATGAATACACATAAGGCAAAATTGATCCACTTAATTCATCATTTGTACATATGTATGGATTTAAGCCCTTTTAAATGGATTCTAGGATTAAGCACCTATGCCTACCTTCAGGAGCTGTTAAAAAATACCTAAGGGCATTGTGGGTTTGTCCCTTAATTTCTGAAATTAAAATATTAACCCCCTCTTTTAGTATTTTCAGCTTTAATTAAAAAAAAAAACGCTAAACAAGATGCTTTTTGTTGGCTTGTTAATCAGTGCCCAGGCAAAGCTTCACTCCAGCTCTATGGCCCTGCTTCCTGGGTAGCTGTAGGGGACAGGTCCCTGCAAGCTGTACCCAACCTTGTAAGGAGTATGAAAAAGTTGTTGCTCTACAACCAACCTTTGCTCTGCAATCAAAGCCCCAACTCTGTACTTCAGAAAGCAGGCAAGAACATTTTAGCTACAAACATAATGAATATTCTGAAAGGAAGAGTGGAATGGCAACCACTGGGGTGCAAGATTCATCCCTAGCTTTGTGTATCATTAATCACAGAATCAGAGAGTTCTTTGGGATGGAAGTGACTCTCAAAGATCATCTAGTTCCAAACCCCCTGCTATGGGCAGGGACACCTTCACTAGACCAGGGTGCCCAAAGCCCCATCCAACCCGGCCTTGAGCCCTGCCAGGGATCCAGGGGCTCCCACAGCCTCTCTGGGCACCCTGTGCCAGGGCCTCCCCACCCTCAGAGTAAAGAATTCCTCCCTAACATCTAACCTACCCCTGCCCTCACTCAGCTTGAAGCCATCACCCCGTGTCCTGTCCCTGCACTGCCCAATGAACCACGATTGTCTTTACAACAGTTTTCATTTTAATACATTCCAGTGCCTTCCCAGCATCACCAACCTCACTCAGAAACAGCCCTTTAAGTCAGTTTTATGCCAAGGAAGTCCATACATGGTAGGAAATAAAAATCAAGAAAGGCCACACCAGCTCAGTTAGCTGCCTTCTGTTTAAAACAGACTGATTTGCACCAAGTCTTCAGTCCCTGGGTGATTTTAATTCTTCTTTCAGTTTATCAAGCTTAGATTATTTCCCCCTCTGCTTAATGTCTAGAACTTATACATTCCACAAAGGCAACAGACATGACCCCTGGCTGAAACACACTTAATTGAGGAAAACATTTTGATTTTAAACACCAAGAGTGAAAATAATCCAACAAGGTTTAGGCAAATTGCTGCTGGAGCTATTTTCATTGGTTCAGTCCCACATAGCTGCTTTCTCCCCTATGATCATAGACTGGAAGGGACCCCAAGGAGCACAGAGCTCCAACCCCCTGCCACAGGCAGGGACACCAACCTCCAGGCCTGGAGCTACACAAGGTTGCCCAGGGCCCCAGCCAACCTGGCCTTCAACACCCCCAGGCACGGGGCACCCACCCCCTCTCTGGGCAGCCCCTGCCAGCCCCTCCCCACTCTCTCTGCAAAGAACTTCCCCCTAAGATCTCCTCTCCCCCTTCCCTCCTCCAGCTTCACTCCAGCCCCCTTGTCCTGCCAGGCTCTGCCCTTGAACAAGCTGATTCCCCTCCTGTTCCTCTGCTCCCTTCAGGGACGGGCAGGCTGCAATGAGGTCCCCCCACAGCCTTCTCTTCTCCAGGCCTCTTATCCTCTCTTATCCATGTCTCTTTTTACATCCCACACTGAAAATTCTACCTGTCATTCCCTGTTCTTCCTGCCAGGCCACCAGTCATGTTAAGTGTCTCAGAGCCAAGAATCCACCCATATAGATGCTGCTAGCTCAGGACTCACTCACTTAGGAGTCTCTCACTACTCAGGACAAAGCAGCTGCTCAGAAATACCTTCTGAGCCTTAAACTTAGTGCCTCCAGCAATACCAAGTGCTGTGTTAACTTTGCATCACCCTGGTCTCCCCAGTCAAATTCACACACTGATAACAAGAGCAAATCACACCATCATTTAATTCTGTATTTTAAAGATGATTATCAACCCAGTCCTCAGGCAATTCTTTTGGAGTTCACAAAAAGCAGACTAACAGAGCTCTGGTACCATCTACCCCACCAACAAGAAGCATCCACCTTGATGCTGCTCTTGGATAACCCTGACACTGCAAGAACAGAAAAGCCAGAGCAACATGACATGAGAACCATCTGACCTTTGCTGCACATAAAGAATAGAGACTGTGCTTGAGAAGTTCCACTCTCTTATCTCCAGTGTTATTCTCCCTCTAGCAACAGACCAATGCTATTTACATGCTATCATTCATTCCCAAAGCAATTTAAGAGATACTTTTACTAAACCTTAAGTATGCCCCAGTCCCACACTTCTCCTTGAGCCTTTCTGCTTTCAGGCCAACTTTCTCCCATCCTTACCTTCCAATTTGTGTTATCACCACTTTTCCACCTTCTTCCACATGATGGCTATATGGTTTTAACTGCTTTCAAGGCCTCTTCTCTGAGCCAGACTGGTTTCTCAATTAGGACAGTGCTCTTCCTTGTCTGAAGAGCCAGGGAGAAGAGAGCTGACCACTCAGGGAAGGGCCCTTAAGCAGTTTAATAGTTTAAAGTCTTTGCCTCATGTGCTTTTCAAGGTTGTCACTGGGCCTTGAAGGTTTTATCCAGGATTTCATGTACCCCCCACCACATACATAGAATGCTAGAACCTCCTGAGCTGGGAGGGACCCCTAAGGCCCATCAGTGCCACCCCTGGCTCCACAGAGCCCAGCCCAGGCAGAGCAGGGCACTGAGCGCAGCGGCCAGACGCTTCTTGCCCTCAGCCCAGCTCGGGGCTGGGACCCCTTCCCTGGGGAGCCTGTGCCAGCGCCCGACCCCCCTCTCAGCACAGAGCCTCTTCCTGACACCCAGCCTGACCCTCCCCTGGCAGCTTCACGCCGGCCCCTCGGGTTCCAGCCCTGGGCCCCAAAGAGAGGAGAACATCTTTCATACATCAGTCCATCTCCATCTTACCCCTCAGCAAGACCAATAAGGAGCTGAGAGGAGAAAAATCCTTGTTATCCCAAGGAGTCTCCTGGTTTCCAGCTGAGATCAGTTCACAGTTTGTATTCATGAGTTTGTGCTGCAAGTAGCCTCTTTCAGAAACTCCCTCTCCAGACAGATTTATAGGAAACAATGATATCACCTCAGAATCCTGCTAGGCTAAGCAAGCCATGCTCTTCCAGTTCTGGGATGACAGTCAGATCAGTCCTCTAATTATTCCCAGGTCACCTGGTTTTTTTTTGCATTTGATTCACCCAGAGTTCGTCTTTCCTGCTCTAGATCCAAACAGCACTGTGTGTTCAGCAGGAGCTCTCCCCAAGTGCTCAGTATGACAGCATCACCTCACCCCTCCACAAGCTGACATTATTTTGGCTTAGAGAAGTATTTCTCTTTCCTACAACCATCTCACCTTAGTTGGCCCAGAGCCATCCTATCATCCATTCCCTCCTTATCTTCAGCCATCCACAAACCCTATTTCCCTCCCCTTCCAACAGCTGCCCTCAATACACAAGGCACTGGGTGCATTTTGTGCTGCTGGAAAGTCACCTGGGTCTTTTATCCCAGTCTTCAGCACCCTCCTCCTTTTCTGCCTTTCCATATCCCAGTTGGCCAGTTAACTCCCACATTTTCCCAGTTTCAGCACAGAAAGTGAATGCTATGACTAGGTCACCACTGAAAATTTGAGTAAGAGCCAAAGACCACTCCCAGATGGGAAAAACCCTTAGGAACCTTCCTCCAAGCTTTGTAGCTACACTGCCCTTCATCAGTGGCACGTAACTGCCTGCTCAGTTACCTTGCATTTGGAGCCACTGTGGTCTTCACTAATCATTTCCCATGTAGGAAACCTGTTGCACATCCTACTTCTGCTGAACAGTGAACTTGACCTATTCAAGACAGGTGCCAGGTTAGCCTGTCACAGTTTGTCTTTAGAAACAGATAGGTTTTGATCCCATTCAGCATTTTCTTTCCATCTTTGATTAATTCTAGATCAGCTCAGACTGCTGTAATTGAGAACATCCTAATTTAAGCTGCTTACAACAAAGCAGAGAAGAGACATCACATCTACTTCATAGGGGGAAGTTCTTTGCAGAGAGAGTGGGGAGGGGCTGGCAGGGGCTGCCCAGAGAGGGGGTGGGTGCCCCGTCCCTGGGGGTGTTGAAGGCCAGGTTGGCTGAGGCCCTGGGCAACCTTGTGTAGCTCCAGGCCTGGAGGTTGGTGTCCCTGCCTGTGGCAGGGGGTTGGAGCTCTGTGCTCCTTGGGGTCCCTTCCAACCCAGACCAGGCTGGGATTCTATGATCAATTCCCTTCCCAGCTTGGGCAGCTTTTCCCCTTTGAAACCAAACAGGAATAACACTTTTCCTCCTTCCTTTCTCACCCTTAGCTGTGTGAGGCTGAGGGAGCTGGGCTGGGTCAGCCTGGAGAAGAGAAGGCTGTGGGGGGACCTCATTGCAGCCTGCCCGTCCCTGAAGGGAGCAGAGGAACAGGAGGGGAATCAGCTTGTTCAAGGGCAGAGCCTGGCAGGACAAGGGGGCTGGAGTGAAGCTGGAGGAGGGAAGGGGGAGAGGAGATCTTAGGGGGAAGTTCTTTGCAGAGAGAGTGGGGAGGGGCTGGCAGGGGCTGCCCAGAGAGGGGGTGGGTGCCCCGTCCCTGGGGGTGTTGAAGGCCAGGTTGGCTGGGGCCCTGGGCAACCTTGTGTAGCTCCAGGCCTGGAGGTTGGTGGCCCTGCTGCAAAGCAAGAACACAACCATGGACTTGCTGTAGGATTTATAAATGTGCCTAGACCAGGTTCTTCTATGGCTGGAGGTCTCATTTAGGTCCATGTTTTCACTTTAGCAGTTTGGTTTGCTAAAATGCCTGTTGAGTGAAAAAAAGACAGTGAGCATTTTCTGTTCTAGCTCTCTCATTTGCAACTTGCCCCCTTAGTGGTTATTTTACATAGCTGATTACTGCTAGTCTAGCTTGTCTTAATCCTTTGAGTAGTCCAACCCAGTGAACATTTAAAACCTACTAAGAGTCCTAAGAAAACTGCTGGTTCCCAAGAACACAAAGGAAGAGGTATTAAACAGCCATAAAGTCCAAGGATTAGGTAGACCACTAGTGAAAATTAGCTCCTCTCCATCTCTGTCATTTGTCAGAGCTTTACAAAGGGGGTTGGAGCCACTATCTCTATTTTACTGATGAAGACAGCAGCAGCACAGGGAAAAAAACTATCCAGGAGAGTGCCACACATATATCCCAGATCTCTCTATAGTGACCACAGCAGACCCCCACCCCAGCCACAGCTGGATGTGCATACACACACAAGAACCTCCTGCTATGTTCTGAAACTAAAGAGTTTCCCTTGTGCAGCCTACATTCAGCTGGGACAAGGTGGATTTGGGCTCGTTGTCCTCATTTTAAATTTGAATTAGCCAAGGGCTTTATCAGTTTTGGTACCATTCAGGATTTGCAAAGTAAATCTAACCTCACTATATTTTATTGCTCATTGCTAGGTGATTGCATAAGCAAAGACCTCATCTCCAACCTAAAAATGCCTAAGTAATCCAGGTTAAAATTAAGTATACTGAAGCACCCTCTGCCTTCTGAAAGGCATCTTTCAAGTGCCTGTCTCATGTAGGTTTAAGATAGATCCTTAAATTTCCATTACCAGACTTTCCTTCCCTCCACCCCAAGAATTCCCTGCATTTACACAGGTCAGAAATGCATCAGACCTCATTATATGAATATTGATTTCAATAAGGAAATCAATAGGCATGAAGTAGCAGCATTTCCCAAATGTTTTTAAAAGGACTGTAATGGAAACCTGCTCTTCCATCTCCTACAGGGAGTGTTGATACACAAATTGCTGCTTATGAAAGCCATGACACATTTGGACACTTGTGCAGCTTTTGGGGGCTGTGCTGGCATCCTCCTGAAGATCACCACGTTCCTCACCTCCATTTGGTAAGAAGCCACATCAGGTTCTGCTTTGCCCATTCTTCCCAGCAAACAAGTCCTGTGTGACCTAATCTAGGTGATCCTGCTTTGGCAGGGAGGTTGGACTAGATGATCTCCAGAGGTCTCATCCAACCCCTAATATTCTAGGATTCTTTGATTGTGCTTTCATTATCATAACCTAGAGTCCTGAAGACCTCACAGCCCTTCACACACAACACAAGCCAGAATTTATGTGTGAGAGTAAGGAAGAGAGCATCACTGAAAACACCAACTTTTGGGAACCCAGAGCCTACATGCTCACTCCTTGGAGGAAACTATGTGGAAGCTGAGGGTAACTAAGCCTTTTGCTGAATCAAGGCTCCAGTATAAACCAAAATACTCCAGTATAAACCAAAATACTAAGCTCTTGTGATACCTGAATACTCTGGATGGTGGTAAGGCAGTTGATACCGGTTTTTTGAGGGGCAACTCAGTAATTTATTCATTTACTCCCTTGTAGATCAGCACTCAGGACATTTTCCAAAGGCTTTTTCAGTAGAACAAGGATGTGATATTTGGGGATTAAATTGTGATGGACCAACATTGCTTCAGTGAAGACTAAAGTAGAGGGCATAGGTTCCAGATAAACTGCTCCACAGCTTGTTTATGTTTATCATCTGTTCTGATGAGCACTCACAAGATGTGTACTCAGGAGATGTTCCACAGATTTCCTTACTCAAACCTATCCAACAAGTTGGATCCCCCTTGAAACATCCAGCACATTGAGAAGAAAGGCTGAACATTCACACTGTCTAATGAGCTAAAACACTACCTGGTTTCCCAACTCCAAGATGATGGGTTGGGCAAACTCAGCCTGAATTGTATTCAAGTCACTTTTGGGTAGAAGCTGAGGAAGGAAGTTATATACCTAGAATAAAACAATGGTCCTAATATTCTTAGTGGTAAGCAACCTACTTTCAAGTATGCAAGTCACTCATGACTCAGGAGAACAAGGCAGCAAGGATCTTCTGCCCAGATCTTGGCTCTTGCATGGCAAGAAAAATGGATTAATCCCAACAGAATCCCTGTCACTCACCAGGCTGCATTTTTCCTGGTCTTTGGCTGCTTCATCTAAACTGTGACATATCTTAATTAACTAGAGCATATTTATAAATGAGGCTAGCAATTTTCCTAACCTGAAGTCACCTGAAGCCTTAGGTCCCACGCTGGCTGAGCTTCCTCACTACTGCCAAGCTGTTGGAAATCAAGTCACCCTATGCAAGGGGTTTGAAACTTGTCCAGTAATGGAATCCAGTGGGATATTAACAACCTCACTGGTCCTTTTCACTGTAAATATACTAGAAGGTTGCTGCAAAACCAGCAGTTTTGCTTAATGAACTCTTACCCTTGGACCAAATTATACTGAACCCAGGCATTATGCCCACAGACCCAGACTGCAAACAATAAGAGCATTAAGCTAATTCTTTGAGATTTATGACAGACCTGTCTGCCTTCTACATGCATTTTATAGGCATTTGTAATAAATTAACTAGTGGAGGCCAGCTCTGTGGCACAGAGACAGTATCATGCATAGCCAAGTAGTGGAGCTGTGTGCATTGAAGGACCAGTCATGGCTCACCAAAATGATAAAGGCTGGAAATCCAGCTGCTCAATTAGAGAGAAGTGGGGTGCCCACATATCACAGTGCTGCACCATCTTCTGGGTGCTCACTGACTCCACTGAGAACGCTATGGAAGGTATTTCCTTCATTGGCACCTTCAGGAAGTAAAGGTGAGGAGCAACACTAAGATCCTCCATTAGGTACAGTGATTGCTCCTCCAAAGGTGTGGCTAAGAGGAGATTTTATTTAGGGTTTGAAGTTTTTGTTCTGGTTTTGGTCATTTCAAGGCAGGGGAGCAATGTAATGATGACAATGTCATCTATGTCATGACTGTTGGCTTGAGTCATGCTATAGCCTCAAGGTTTCTTCTAAGACCAACCCAAAAATAGAGCTCCTCAGATGAATTTTGAATTGTTTAGTTATGAAATTGTTTAGTTATGACAATCCCAGTATACAAAAACGTTGCCCAAGTATCTAGAGCTACAGGAATGAACCCACTTCTGTTTTGCACCTATTTAATCTGCAACCTTGACAACTGAATTCAGTTTGTGTTATTTCTGCATTAGAACCATAGCTAAATTCCTGCTCTTGTGGGAAAAACACATAGCTTTATCAGAGTCATAGGGGTGGGAAGGGCCCTCCAGAACCCATGGGGTCCAACCCCCTGCCAAAGCAGGGTCCCTAGGACAGGGCACACAGGGCTGGAATCTCTCCAGAGAAGGAGACTCCACACCCCCTGGGCAGCCTGTCCCAGGGCTCCCTCACCCTCACCGGGAAGAAGTTCTTCCCCACATTGGGCTGGAACTTCCCCTGTTCCAACTTGAGCCCATGGCCCCTTGTCCTGTCCCCACAGACCCTGAGCAGAGGCTGCCCATGTCCCCCTGTGTCCCACACTGCTAAACATTGTCATGATCTCTTAGGCCAGTGATCTCACAGAGGAGATAGAATGACTAGGATGAGGCTCGATGCTGAAGTCATTTCATGAAGCAATATGGTTTTCCTCACTGTGTCACAACCACACTCACACTGTCCTTACAACAGCCTGCTGCACATTACACACACATTCTATTTTTAGCCTTCCTGCTTTTTCCCTATTCCTCCAGACCTTTTTTTCCCCCTCCAATCCCCTTGCATTGGCCTCCAGAGCCTGTTTGGAGCAATATTGTGAAGCAAATGACCAGACATAATGACTTTCCAAGGTCCTTGTGATTCCTTATTAACATTCAGTTAGCATAAGTCCTGACTTTATTATTGACTACATTGAATACACAATACACTGACCTCTGCCATCTGCAACTAAATCTCTTCCTGCAGATCTATCAAAGTGGTTTCATACACAGAGGAAGTAGAAGAAAACAAAGGAGGAGCTACTTATTTATTTATTTTATCCTGAGAAACTTTAACACTCTGTGGGAAAGGCTGCTTCCACCCCCCCAGAGTGTTTATAACCATTAGCATTCCAAGCTTTTAATGCTGTTGCATCATCTCAAACGACCCAGGGAAAATAGGAATTACCACCCAGAATTCCTCCTTTTTTAAATTTAATCTTGGGAGAAGCAAAAGTAGTGACAGAGAACCTCAGGGAAACCTAGTTTTAAATACATGGCTTTAAGGGACTTGTGGAAATTAAAGTTTAAGCTATGTGTGTCATCACATCTTCAGGTAGGGAGAAAGGCAGCACGTGGGCCACCAAAAAGGTCATGACAACAAATAACATCTATGCCACAAACATCTAGGGAGGGGTTTTTTCCTACTTCTGATGTTCACAAGTTATTTTTTTCATTCCTAAAGGCAAAGTGGTGCACACAAACCAGTGCTGTGAGGAGAAAACAAAGTCATGCCTGGGGTAAACTCAGGTGCAAACCACAAGAGCCCCACTTCAGCCACGTTGAGGAACTCGGTACATGCCACAGGGAAGCATTTCATGCCAAAAAAAAAATGCAGAAGACCTTCAACTTAAGCAACTGAGAATTCAGACAAGATGTTTAGTACCTGAAGGGACCTACAGGAAAGCTGGGCAGGGGCTGTTAGGACATGGAGCGACAGGACAAGAGGTCCTAAAGCGAGGCAGGTTTAGATGAGATGTGAGGAAGAAGTTCTTCACTCAGAGTGGCAGGACACTGACAGGCTGCCCAGAGAGGTGGTGGAGGCCCCGTCCCTGGAGACATTCAAGGTCAGGCTTGGTGAAGCTCTGAGCAACCTGCTCTAGTGAAGATGTCCCTGCTCACTGCAGGGGTGGGACTAGATGGCCTTGGAAGGTCCCTTCCCACCTAACACAGTCTGGGATTCTATGACAGGAGAGCCAGAAGTGCTTGCTCTCAGTGGGCTAGTGCAGAGCTAGAGGGTACTTTGTTGACAGCAAGTTTCATTTTTATGAAGACACAGAATTTGGCAATATTTTTGCCAGAAAGGCTGGGAAAATGCAGTCTCACATGTAGACTAACCTGAATTAACCCTCTATTCTGAGCACAGGAGGCCAAAGGCCTGCAATCCCTTCTGAGACCTACAAAACCAGATACAGTGGATTGTCCAGGCCTCATTTCTGCCCTCACCTAATCAGGTAGCTAAACCTACTCCTTTCAAGAGCCCATCTTCAAGGAAAGACACATCTTCACTTCCAGGATGCATACAGAGCTCAGGAGTGATGTCCCCTTCTCCTCAGCCTTCTTAGAAACCCAGAAAAAAATATAGATAATAAAAAATCCTTTACAAATCTCCATTAACTATCCAAGGGGGGGAACAACTTGTATTTCATTGACTGTAGTTTATGCAAATAGGATCAGAGGAATTAACATATTGGAAGGAGCTGACATTTGTCCTGATATATTGAATCGTTAGCATGACAGAATCACTTAAGCTGGATCCACTAACATCAGGTTTCCTCTCATTATTGACCCCTGCAGAGTAGGCCTGACAAGTGGAACTGCTGCAAAGTTCATTAATAATGTGAAATAAATCAATTGTTGGGGAAATACTGAAAAAAAAAAAAAGGATGACACTGAACTCAGAGTTTTTGCAAATTCAGCACATCCCAGTTTCCATCAAGGACACTAGTTAGAACAAGGTCCTTTTCTGACCTATATTCAAGGAGTTATGCTTTACTCCTAAGCAAGCTCATGGGGATACTGGGATGTTGGATGGCTGGAATAGCAGCATTCACTAGAAAATTAACAGCTTTATTATCTCATTCACACCAACACTGATACCTTTAATCATTTTAGCTTCCTGATTGACACCCTCAGTATGAATTATGGGCAAGGACACATGCTTCAGAGCCAGGCCAGGCTTTGTCTCAGCAGGGAAATGCACCTTCTAACTCACTGGCCAGGCTGCATTTTCCAACACAAACACAAGGTTGGTAAAGACCTTTCAGATTGAGCCCAACTGTTCCTGTCCTGTGCTAAACCATCT
The DNA here is from genome assembly GCA_027925045.1 of Hypotaenidia okinawae. Classification (NCBI taxonomy): domain Eukaryota; kingdom Metazoa; phylum Chordata; class Aves; order Gruiformes; family Rallidae; genus Hypotaenidia; species Hypotaenidia okinawae. The sequence continues at coordinate 29,513,905 of BSDF01000004.1, forward strand.
CTCTAAATACCTCATCTTTTAAACACATCCAGGGATGGTGCCTCAAACCCAGCCCTGGGCAGGCTGTTCCAGAGAATCACAGAATTGTAGGGGTTGGAAGGGACCTCAAGAGATCACAGAATCCCAGACTGGTCTGGGTTGGAAGGGACCCCAAGGATCATAGAGTTCCAAAACCCCTGCCACAGGTCACCATGTCCAACATCCTGACAAGTCTTTCAGTGAATTTTTTTTCCCTAAAATCTATTGTGACCCCATCCTGGCACAGCTTGAGCCCATTGCCCCTTGTCCCATCTCCTGTCCCCTGGCTGAAGAGACCAGCACCCACCTCTCTGCACCCTCCTTTCAGATAACTGTAGGTGGTGGTAGGGCCACCTAACCAACACAGTTTCTACCTTATAACCTAGAGGTAGAAAAGTCTATGCTTCAGTAAAAGTTAAGACACATATATACTGGATAAAACTCAAAGTCAAGTTGCTTTGTTTGTGTTGCTACCAGAATTTAGAGGGCCAAATGCTGTGAGATCCCCTACTGTCAAGTAAAAAACCCACAAAGCAAGTAACTGACTTGATTAACACCACCTTTTGCTGCTCACACAGTGTCCATGAACAGATTGAGATTTTCATTAATATATTCAGGGTTCAACTTTAGCCCAGATTTGGATACTTTTTTTAAACCACTTTATGGAGATGCTGAATTATCTTCTGCAGACCACAAGCTGGCTGGAAATATGGGATGTGTGGTAATTAACCCAGAACGTGTCTGAATAAAGCTATTGGTGCACATTACAGGATAGTACTGGGCCTAGGAGGAGTTTAACTTGGGCAGAGCAAAAGAAATAAATCTAATTTAAATGAGAGCCTGAGACAAGTACAGAATCACCTAAGAAATTAGTCAGAACTTTACACAAGCTTGTTCCTTTCATGGCAAATGCAGACTTAGTGAAAATAGTTCCTTGAGCCCAGCTTAAGCATTTTTGAGTAATTATAATGAATTTTTCCTTAATAGATTTATGCTGAATCTTTGTGTTAGTTGTTTATCCAGTGTTTTTCCTCACACATACATGTACATGCAAGAGTCCTGGTCATTACTGGGGGACTTCAGTTTACCAGGTGTCTCCTGGAAGTACAGCACAGGAGGGAGGAAGCAGTCTAGGAGATTCCTTGAGTGTTTGGAAGACAACTTCCTGACCCAACTGGTGAGTGAACCAACAAGGGAAGGTGCCCTGCTGGACTTGTTTGAGAAGGCCTAGTGGGGGATGTGAAGGTTGGAGGATGCCTGGGGCATAGTGATCATGAGCTGATGGAATTCTTAGTACTAGAAGAAGGAAGGAAGGGAGACAGCAGAACAAGCACCTTAGGCTCTGAGTTTGATTCCAATCCTTCTGTAAGACCAGTGAGATCTTTTTGAATCACAGAATCCCAAGGTTGGAAAAGACCTTTAAGATTATCAAGTCCAACTGTTCCTGTCCTGTGTTGACAAATACAGCTCCTCAAAGCACCTCATAACATTATTACATGTCCTTTCCCATTTTTTTCTTAGACTTCTCTTTCAACTCCAGTATTTTATTTCCTTTCTTCCTGTTCAATGTTGGGCCTTTCCAACCCCCTTCTTTTCAGTCTTCCAGATTCTCAAATGGAAGCACAGACTTCTACTGATGCAAATTAAAACTCAAGGTTCTGTGCACATCAGTGTCATCACATATTTAAGCAGAGCTCATTCACTCATCCATAAGGACACTGTCCTGCACAGCTACACAAGTCCTGTAAACTTCAGTCACATTCTTGTTCTCAAGTCCAAGAATGACAAATATTAACATTAGGACAGAGTTTGTGAATTGAGATCTGAAGCCACAACTTTACTGAGTTATTTAGTTGTCTCCAACTCTCACCATTCTAAGGCAAAGCTGAAAGTTGCCTGTCAAGATCTACCACTGCCTTCCATGCAAGCATAGCAAAGTATAGAATCCCAGGCTGGTCTGGGTTGGAAGGGACCCCAAGGAGCACAGAGCTCCAACCCCCTGCCACAGGCAGGGACACCAACCTCCAGGCCTGGAGCTACACAAGGTTGCCCAGGGCCCCAGCCAACCTGGCCTTCAACACCCCCAGGCACGGGGCACCCACCCCCTCTCTGGGCAGCCCCTGCCAGCCCCTCCCCACTCTCTCTGCCAAGAACTTCCCCCTAAGATCTCCTCTCCCCCTTCCCTCCTCCAGCTTCACTCCAGCCCCCTTGTCCTGCCAGGCTCTGCCCTTGAACAAGCTGATTCCCCTCCTGTTCCTCTGCTCCCTTCAGGGACGGGCAGGCTGCAATGAGGTCCCCCCACAGCCTTCTCTTCTCCAGGCTGACCCAGCCCAGCTCCCTCAGCCTCTCTGCCTAGGGGAGCTGCTCCAGCCCTCTGAGCATCTCCGGGGCTCCTCTGAGCCCTCTCCAACAGCCCCACATCTCTCTGGCATTGGGGGCCCCAGCTCTGGACACAGGACTCCAGCTGGGGCCTCACAGGGCAGAGCAGAGAGGGACAATTATGTCCCTGTCCCTGCTGGCCACTCCTTTTCTGATGGGTGGCCACCTGGCTTCTAAAGTACTCTCATAACACAATCCTTCCTTAGGATTAGGTTGAAATGGAGCCTTTGGGAAGCAGAATACCTTGCATGCAAGGTCACATGCAGCTGGTAGCACTACAACCCAGGAGAAACCGGACTTCCATCATCACTACACATAAAACCACTCACTCCCACCCCCACACCCCATGGTTCTTTGGCATACTCTCATTATTTGAGGGAATCTGCAAACCCCAAGACCACATCACAACTGATGGTCCCACAGGTAAGTGTGAGAGTAGAGAAAGGCTCCTTTTGTAGAGACTTCTGCTGCTCTTGGCCTTTCCTTCTATAACCTTACACTTGCCAAGGTTTCAATTATTGATCCTGTTATTTCCATGCTAGCAGTTTAATTTACCATGCCTAAAAGTGATAATTATGATACTGTCATGACTGTTGTGGTCTCAGTCTTGGCCTTTCAGTCAGACTCCTTTCATTGGTTCATCATTCTTTACTCTATCGATTCCTTTCGTCAACATCTCTGCTCTGGCTCGTCCAGGCCTGATGAGGACAGGTAGAGCAAACACTGCAGTGCAGACTCAGCTGTTTGCTCACACATTTGAAAGGCAAAACATTCCAGGAAGGTACAGCCAGTGTTGAGCCAAGTGCAGGAGCTTTTGCAGTGTAGGATCAGAGAGCAAGCAGACTGTTTTCCATCCTTTGTGGTGAGCAGCACAGGGAGGCAGAGGTAAAATTCAGATCTTATTGGCCTCCTGGTGTTTTCATGTGAAGTGTTGTGGCTCAGGAGCTTAATATTCACAGAATGAAAAGGCTGGAAAAGACTTTTAAGACCAAGTCCAACCATCCCCTGTCCTGTGCTAAACCAGATCCCTGAGCACCTCATCTCCCCAGCTGTTCAACACCCCCAGGGCTGGGGACTCAGCCCCCTCCCTGGGCAGCCTGGGCCACAGCCCCACAACTCTGCCAGGGAAGAACTTTGCCCTCCCAGCTGAGCTGAGCCTGCCCTGGCACAGCTTGAGCCCAGTGCCCCTCGTCCCAGCTCCTGTCCCCTGGCTGAAGAGACCAGCACCCACCTCTCTGCACCCTCCTGGCAGGGCAGGGGAGGTGGGGAGAAGGGCTCCCCTCAGCCTCCTCTTCTCCAGGCTCAACACCCCCAGCTCCCTCAGCTGCTCCTCAGAGGATTTGCCCTCCAGCCCCTTCCCCAGCCTGGTTGCCCTTCTCTGGACACGCTCCAGGACCTCCATGTCCTTCTGGCAGTGAGGGGCCCAGAACTGGACCCAGCACTCGAGGTGCAGCCTCCCCAGTGCCCAGTCCAGGGGCACAATCCCCTCCCCAGACCTACTGGCCACACTATTTCTGATACAAGTCAGGATGCCATTGGCCTTCCTGGCCACACTGCTGGCTCATGTTCAGTCAGCAGTCAACCAACACCCCCAGATCCTTCTCCTCTGCCAGGCAGCTTTCCAGCCACCTTCTATACCCCACAGGGCACATCTCTCACCCAGAGAGATCCCATTCCCTCCTTCACTGTATTTAAGTCACAAGGATTTAAGCCAAATGTTCTTGTGCCACAAGCCACCTTCACAGTGAGAACCAGCATTTCAGAGGGAAGGGGTAACCCCAACTTGTCACTAGGTAAAGCCTCCAGTGCATCACATAATACAGCTAAACAGCAGGGCACAGGACTGAGGAGAATCTGACTTCAATCACAGAAGGGAATTTTGTAGGAAGTAGAGGAACAGAAAAAGTCTATGAGAATGGTCCAGAAGGGCTTCTGTGCAGTGTAGGGCCAAGCAGGTCCCTCCAGCATCTCTCACATCACATCAGATCTTCTCCAAGCTGTTGGAAAGGTCTCCACTCCTCTAGCATTTGCTCCATCAAGACACCTATGACAGCTGCTACCATGTGGCAGCCCCACCACCCTGTAGCTGCTTGCACCAGTTAGAAACATGTCAAGGAGCCAAGCTGGGAGAAGTCAAACCAAGGAATTTTGCTTGACCAGGTCAAACAATTGCTCCAGATAATGGGAGCAAATTTTAAAACTATGGAACAATTAATTCCAATTAATTACACCAGTATGAAGGAAACTTGTCTGAAAGCTACAAACACAGAAATGGAGAAGATGGATGCATGAGCCTGGAGCAAGATCCCACTGGAAACCAGTGCACAAAAATAGCACCTTCAAGAGCTGCAGGGAGGATCCACAGCTTATTAAAAACCAGGACAATCTGAATTACCACCAAGCTAAATCCAGCATCCACAGACTGAGTTTTCTCCTGTGCTTCACAACCTCCTTGCAACTGTGAGCCTCCCACTGCCCCACAGCACCCTCCCACCCTGTACCTTTGCCTTGACTCTCCCTTTTAGAGCTGCATCTTCTCCTAACCTTCCCCCTCAGGACAGTTTGCTTTTCCCACCCAGGCTCCCTGCCTATCTTTATTCAGCAGGCTGTTATCAGCAAAACCCCAAAAAAGACAAATTCATCCTTTGTGCTGATACAATTGACTTGTCATCTACTTTTACAGCTAATTAGCTCTTTAGTAGATGATGGTGGGTGTCAGAGGTCATCTGATAGCTGATCCTGCTAAACTGGCCGTAAATATTTCTTCCCAGTTGTATGGGATTGCCTCTTACTGCTACATTCTCTCTCCAATTAACATGGCACATTTAACCTATTTATCCAGCAGGGAGAGTATCAAGCCTGGATTAAAGAAATGACAGTTTCCTAAGGCACAAGCACTCAGAACCAAATCTATCTCTGAAGGCCTGACCTGGTATGTGAGGATGCCAGCGATGTCTAACCAGACCCTGGTAACAGCTGCCTTGAGCCATGTGTTCTCTCTTGATGTTTGCAGCTCTTCACAGACTGGGCTGGGTTGGAAGAGACCCCAAGGAGCACAGAGCTCCAACCCCCTGCCACAGGCAGGGACACCAACCTCCAGGCCTGGAGCTACACAAGGTTGCCCAGGGCCCCAGCCAACCTGGCCTTCAACCTCCAGGCCTGGAGGAATATGGACTATGCTTATGGACTATGCATTGTGCATTCCAGAGAGCAAATCAGCAAGTAGCTGTACCCAAGGGATAACTAACTGGACACTATAGAATTAAAAATCTCCACCTCAAAAAATTTAAAAAAAATAATTACATCAGCAGAACTTCACCAGGACCAACAAGCAGCAGTGAGAAGCAGTCCAGAGTCACAAGGTTGGAAAAGACCTTTAAGATCATCAAGTCCAACCATCCCTGTCCTGGGCTAAACCAGATCCCTGAGCACCTCATCTCCCCAGCTGTTCAACACCCCCAGGGCTGGGGACTCAGCCCCCTCCCTGGGCAGCCTGGGCCACAGCCCCACAACTCTGCCAGGGAAGAACTTTGCCCTCCCAGCTGAGCTGAGCCTGCCCTGGCACAGCTTGAGCCCATTGCCCCTCGTCCCAGCCCCTGGCCCCTGGCTGAAGAGACCAGCGCCCACCTCTCTGCACCCTCCTGGCAGGGCAGGTGGGGAGAAGGGCTCCCCTCAGCCTCCTCTGCTCCAGGCTCAACACCCCCAGCTCCCTCAGCCGCTCCTCAGAGGATGTGCCCTGCTCCACAGAGCAGCTTGAGGGAAAAAATAGGTTAGGACCACTGTCCAAAACCCCCTTTTAGCACTTATTTTGCCTTTGTAGAAATGAATGTGGAAGAGGAGATTCAGATGCACCAACACCTGGCTGCCAGCCCTGGTTAAGTCCTCTAAACACTCACTCACAGGCATCAGCAGGTAGACCCCCCATCTTATATGGAGCTCCATGCATTCCAGCTGGTCATTGAAATAAAGGGTGACACCCCATTCACATCTCTCCTACCACAACTTCTGAGTGACCTGTTCCAGTGCTCCACCACCCTCACAGCCAAGATTTTGTTTCCCCCCAACATCTCATCTAAATCTATCCTCTTTTAGTTTAAATCAGGAGCCCTTGGAGGCCAGGGATGCTGCTCAGAGTGGTCAAGCTTGCTCCTGTGCAAGTTCATACAGCACTGCATGGCCATGCAACACCATCACAGCTGTATATTGCTCCAAGAGACTCAATACTCCAGCCCAATCAAGGGAGCTAGAAGCATAAAGAGCAGGGGATGGGGATGGGGCTCCACAAGCTGTGCTGAGCAGCAGCTTTTCATTTAATCAAATGTTCTCTTCAGGAGCCACAGCTGCAGCTGAAGCCTTTAAGAAACACATTTCTCCTGGGAGCCTTTTGCCCATGCTTCAGTGAGAACAGCAGAATATTTGCCCAGGGTTACATGCCAACAGTTTGGTTTGGTATCAGCCATCTCAGCAAGTGGAAAGGCAGAGTCTGCAGGGTGAGGGAGAAGGAACAGCACTAAGCAATACTTGGCCTCAGAGAATCATCAAGAACTCACTGAAAACCTCTTCTGTTTATACTGCTTGGATAGTTTTATTCTAATATAGAGTTACAGATTGGTTTGCATTAAGGGATCTTAAAGCCCATCTAGCTCCAACCCCCTGCCATGGGCAGGGACACCCTCCACCAGCCCAAGGTGCCCAAAGCCCCATCCAACCTGGCCTTGAGCCCTGCCAGGGATCCAGGGGCAGCCCCAGCTCCTCTGGGCATCCTGTGCCAGGGCCTCCCCACCCTCACAGGGAAGAATTTCTTCCTAATACCTAATCTAAATCTAGCCTCTTCTAGGTTATCCATCCCCAGATGGAGCTCCACGCACCCCAGCTGGTCATCAACATAGGTGACACCCCCACCTCATCCTCCCTGCTTGTCTGTCCTAAAAAGCCTGAGTCCTTCCATCCCAACACTCCAGTTATAGGAGCCATCCCACCATATCTGCCTGATGCCAATAAGATCACAGCCCTGAAGGGGTGTGCATGCCTAGCTCCCCTTGGTTTTCCTTCACACTACATGTGTTGACATAGAGGCATTTGATTTGGCCCCCATGAGGGTGACTGACAGGCTGGGATTCCTTTGAGGTACTTCACTGGTGTTTCCCTGTCAGCTCCTGTTACCTCAGCAGCCCCTAGAGCATCTCTGCTACTCTTGAGGCACGCTGTGGTGTTCAGAGAAGTTCTGAACAGGATGAGGGTCCTCACTAGCACCCCATCCCTCTAAGCTTGGTGTGCCATCCCACAGTTTAATGCAGGCAAGGTATTATCCTCCTCCCCCTTTAAGCCTAGTTTAAAGCTCTGTCAGTGAGGTCTGCTAGCTCCTAGGCAAAGACCCTTTTTTCCACCTGAATTCATCAAGCCTGGTGCCACATAGGCCATCCCATTGGGAAAAAAAGCCAAAACTGTGTCTGTGACACCAGCCATGGAGCCAAATATTAATGGATGGTGTCCATCTGATTCTCCTAACCACAGCTGAGCTATTGTGTGCAATGCTGCCCCAAAATTTTTCAGCTGCAGTTAAAGTAGTGGGCAAAATTCTGAACAGTCATGGGCAGTTTTACCCTTAGCTTGATGGCCAAGCTGTAGATGTGAATCTGAAAAGGAAGGTTAACTTTATTTTTTGAGAACATTTTGGAAACCTACTTACAATTTCAAGCAAGCAACACATGGCTGGTTCACAGATAGCTTTGGAGAACCTGTTATAGAGGAGAAAGTACCTAAATGTAAATGGTCAGGCAGTATAGAAGTTGTGTCACTTGTTAGAGGAACAAGCTTGGGCAAAAATTTTAGCTTCAGGCATCACACAGCCAGAACCACCCCTGTTTTATACCAGTACTTCCTTAGGATTAGAGGTTTCTGGCATTCACAGCTGCCTTCAGCACCAATTGCTTGAAAATCATTTTGCTATTCTTTCTGTATTAAGAAATCAATGCCCCTTTTTTATCATTTATCTATGCAAAGATCCTCCTAATTTATTGGAAGTTCATTAATGTACTGCCTACTACCTTTCAAGATCATTAAAGAAGTTAAATAATATCTTAAACCTTCTTCCTCAGCATTTTGTCCCTTTGAGCTGTATTGTAGATATGTGATTAAATTCACCTTACTGTTTCAAGTCTGGTCACCCCTCACCTCTCCTCATTTTTTTTTTTAAGGGGATAAGATTCAAATTTCCAACCTTCTAATTTTAAGTAGAAGTAATCATTTCTTCCAGAGAGAAGTCATCCTCTATTCATCAAGCCCTATGTCTTCTCTTCTTTTCAAGCAGAGAGGGGCTGTAAGATATTCCTAAGGCTTCACCAGGATGCCAGAGCCTCTCTGGCTTAAGTTTCCCTGGTTACTTTTGTGTTCTGCTTCAGCAGCCATCTGGGAGAAACACAACAGGGCCCATCAATAGGATTCTCTCTCCACAGAGGGGACCCATCTCACTTCCCTTATCTTCACCAGATCCTGTATACTTCAGTCATCTGCAGCTTCTGTCCTCAGCTGCAGGTGCACATTCTCCAGAAGGTGCCTCAGAGATGCTCACTGTGGTGGTTCCCTCTGCCAGCTGAGCCAACAGACCAGTTTCTCCCATGGGATGCACCAGCCTCTCCTTATCTTGATACTAATACTGTGGCAGATGCACCAGCCTCTCCATACACACCTTGGTGCCAATACTGTGTCATGACTCTTTCTACTGGTTGGGGATTTTTCTTCTCACATCCCGATGCTGAACACTGATTTTGAGCTGTGCTGATGCCCAAGTCACTTCTGCTCTTGCCCACACTCCCAAAGCTGCCTTTTCCAGCCAAGTTTGTGACTGATGAACAGGAGTGTTTCTATATGAAATCCTACACCCAGAAAGCTTCTCACTTCACATCAGCCAGACTTCTATTCAGTCAAGGAGTAGACACCTTTGCCTTAAGTTAGGAATTACAGAATTACTAGGTTAGAAGAGAACTTTAGAATTATTGAGTCATAGAATCATAGAATTTAGGGGTTGGAAGGGACCTCCAGGGCTCATGGGGTCCAACCCCCTGCCAAAGCAGGGTCCCTAGGACAGGGCACACAAGGCTGGAATCTCTCCAGAAAAGGAGACTCCACACCCCCTGGGCAGCCTGTCCCAGGGCTCCCTCACCCTCACCGGGAAGAAGTTCTTCCTCATGTTGGTGCGGAACTTCCCCTGCTCCAACTTGAGCCCATGGCCCCTTGTCCTGTCCCCACAGACACTGAAAAGGGGCTGGCTGATTCCCCCTGCATCCCCTGCTTAAGATAATTATAAACATTAATTAGGTCCCCCTTTAGTCTTCTCTTCTCCAGGCTGAACAGTCCCGATTTACTCAGCCTTTCGAGTCCAACCATCCCTGTCCTCTACTAAACCATATCCCTGAGGACCTCATCTCCCATCTGTTAAACACCCCCAGGGCTGGGGACTCAGGCCCCTCCATGGGCAGCCTGTGCCACAGCCCCACAACTCTGCCAGGGAAGAACTTTGCCCTCCCAGCTGAGCTGAGCCTGCCCTGGCACAGCTTGAGCCCATTGCCCCTCGTCCCAGCTCCTGGCCCCTGGCTGAAGAGACCAGCGCCCACCTCTCTGCACCCTCCTGGCAGGGCAGGGGAGGTGGGGAGAAGGTCTCCCCTCAGCCTCCTCTTCTCCAGGCTCAACACCCCCAGCTCCCTCAGCTGCTCCTCAGAGGATTTGCCCTCCAGCCCCTGGGGCCTGGTTGAATTACTTCCACAAGGAATGATATGCCAATTCCATCAGCTATGGATGGTCTGTATCAGTTTATCTCTTATAAACCACAGCAACTTAAATGACTGTCACATCCAATTAAGGTGACATTTCATCTGCCTTAATTTCCACACCACAGATCTAGCTCCCTCCATTTTCCTTCCAGTCATTCAGCCCACTTGGGAACTCTCTCTGCAGACAGTCCACCCCAACTCAGAGTCCATTAGTACATACCAGGCTATCCTGACATTTCAGAGAATAAGGCTGCAGCTCCATGCCAAGCAGAAGATTGAATGCTTAGCTCTAAGAATCAGGTTCAGGCAGTGTTCAAAGGAGAGTGCTTTAGTGAATGAGAGGCAGTGAAACCAAAGAACACCTTCCAAAGAGCCAGCTGCTGCCAGGACAGCATGCCAGCTCGGGAAGAATACAGACGCCCTGTTCCCATATCCACCCTCTAAGGCACAATCCATCTCACAGAATCACTAGGTTGGAAAAGACCTTTGAGATCAAGTCCAATCATACCCATCCTCTACTAAACCATAGTGCCCTAAGCCACCTCATCTACCTGTCTTTTAAATACACCCAGGGTCCATGACTCAAGCCCCTCCCTGGGCAGCCTGTTCCAGTGCCCAATAACCTTTTTAGAGAAGAACTTTTTCCTTAATGTCTAATCTGAACCTGCCCTGGTGAAGCTTTAGGCCATTTCCCCTCATTCCAACACCTGTCACTTGGGTGAAGAAACCAACACCCACCTCTCTACACTCTCCTTTCAGGTAATCCTTACTATTTCACCCTGCCTTGCAGGCCAGACAGCAAGAACAAGAAGGAGGTTGTGTTCTGACAAACAAACATCTGTGATCCTCAGTTCTAACTTGCAGGACATCCAGAGAAGGTGAGGGGTAACCACTGCAAAGCATGGCAGGTCAAGGTGAAGGCTAAGAGAAACTTCTCTCTCAACTGGAAGGGATGTATTTTCAGAGTGTAGATCCCAATAGCTAGAGGACTGTGTTGGCTAAGTTAGAGAGAGCTGCCCCATCCCTGAGGGACAGGACAGACTCATCTCAGGTAGCAGGAGGGCACAGTAACATGTACAGAAGGTACCTCCAACACTGGGGGCTAATTCTGGACCTGTTGAGGTAAATGCCAAGGCATCAACTTGGGTAACACAGGGTCAGTCAGAAGTCAGGACTTAACTGAGAACTGAAGAGCAAGCGATAAGCAGCTGTGGCAGAGGACTGCACAAGTCATTAGGAGCTAAAAAAAATACTGTCTTTAAGATCAGTTACTGCTTCAATTAAATGAGGTCAAGGATCAGGCAGTATCAGTCAAGGTGCCAAACTATGTCACTTCCTTTAGTGCTCTCCAACTGTTGTTTTTTTTTAAAAAAAAAAGACTTGGCTAGACAAAACTACATCATTAACTAATTGGTATGATGTATTCCTTGAACACTCAAGCTTCTGTGCTTCACAGCATTACAGAGATGTTTCTAACAGCAGTAACTTTAGAGCTAAACTTTATTTTCAGATTTATAATTGAATTAAAGAACCCTATAATGATGCTTTTCAATGTGTCTTAAGGTAAGCAAGCCTCATATTCTTATTTTGGGCACATCATCCACACACACATGAAGTTACACAAGCTAAGGACTCCAACAGGGCTCATCAGCTGAGGACTGACAAGGCCATATGTCTGCATGGGAGTTGCAACTCACAACACAGTCACCACAAACATCTCTTGTCATTTCAAGAGTCACCTACTACTCAGCTACCCTAACGCACCCAAAACAATTAATCTGAGCTCACAGCTCACAGCCAGTTCCACCAGCCTGTCTTCCAGGGGTGCCATGCCTGCAGTGCTAGCCTTTTCCCTTCAAGGAGCACAGTCTTCACTTAAAGAAGGAGACATCACCTTTCTGTGTAGGTCTCAGTGCAGATATCTGAGGTTTTCAGCTCTTTCCAGCATCACAGGTTTGTTTTCCACATTAGTGTCACCCCTACTGGGGGATGATGTGATGGAGAGGGGCCTGGCAGTAAAGGACATGGGGTACTGATGGATGAGTACATGTCCTGGACATGTGGTACTGATGGATGGGAAGCATGTCCTATGCATTCCTCAACAGCTCCTCTGACAAGGCACGCATAGGCTGTTCTCCGTTTCATATACAGCAAAGTTACACCAAAAAGATAAAGGCCACTACAGGCAAGTTTAGAATCACTAAGGTTGGAAAAGCCCTCCAAGATCATCCAGTCCAACCATCCTCCTGCCACCTCTATTACTCACTAACTCATGTCCCTAAGGACCTCATCCAACCTTTCCTTGAACACCCCAAGAGATGGTGACTCCACCCTCGCCCTGGGCAACCCTTCCAATGCCCAACCACTCTGAGAAGAAATTTCTCCTAATTTCTAACCAGAACCTCCCCTGGCACAACTTGCAGCCATTCCTTCTTGTCCTGTTGCTACTTATCTGCGAGAAGAGGCAGCTCACCACAACCTCCTTTCAGGTGGTTTTAGAGAGCAGTAAGGTCTCCCCTGAGCCTCCCCTTCTCCAGGCTGAACAGTCCAGTTGCCTTAGAGGATGCTCCCTATCAGACTTGTGTTCCAGCCCCTTCCCCAGCCTGGTTACCCTTCTCTGGGCACACTCCAGGGCCTCAATGTCCTTCTTGTAGCAAGGGGCCTAAAATTCAACACCAAACTTGAAATTTTGGCCTGCTTACTCCTTATCTGCCATGCATCTGTTTTGAAAGCCAAGATCGACACAGGTTATGATGGGAGCACCACTATGAACAATAGACCAGTTGTATTACCACGTATCCAAACATACAGGGTTAAACCTGTGTTGTTTGACTGCAACTGGGCAATGCTGCTGGAACACCAGCTCCTGGAAACAGCAAGAAAAGCATGTTGATAGGTACAAAAAAAACCCCCCACCAGTAGAGCAGTTTGTTTATGATTAATTTAGTTCCTTCATAGTTTCTTAATAAGGCTTTTCTTGGTCCAGCTAGAGCCATTGTATGCAGTTTGCAGAATACAAGGCCCTGCTCTGGAGCTGCAGCGCGGCCTAGGTGTTGCTCGTAGGCCTCCTGCCTTCATTTTGTTTCTCCAGTGTTTTTTTAAGCAGTATAGTAGAACGAGTTATGCTTTCTTCATGTCACAGGCCTCCCGGGCTGATTTTGTACACAGAGGAAAAAGAAGCTTCTGGCATTTTTCACATTTCAAGCAGCAGTGGCTTGGCTGCATTATCAAAGCAGGCCTGGCAGATACACAGAGCTGAGCATCCAAGACCCACCACAGCCGCCGCCTGCACAGATGAACTAATAGCACAGATACCGCTGAGCCCCAGCAAGGAAGCAAGGGGAAAAATAAAAACCTACAGAGCCAGGGCTAAGCTATGGCTGTAAAGAATCTGCTTTTCTTAGCAGGTGCTTTAAGTTCCAACATCTGCTGGCCATATAAATCAAAGAAGCTTCTACAACCATTTACGCAAATGAAAGATGTGAACATATAAATACACCGTAAGGGGTTTTTTTTTCCCCCTCTATTACTATTCTTGGCATTGAACCCATAGAGAAGGTTCAGCAATTTTTTTTTGTCAACTAGAAAGGTGAGGTTATGGTAAGAAAAATACCTCATCAACTGGTGTGTTGTTTGGGGAGGGGATTCTCAACCAGTTTTTGAAGAAAGGGCTTGAAAAAAATACATGTACCTCAAGGAGTCCCTTCCTACTTTCAGCTCTACTGTGTATTCAACTCCCAGAACTGAGTCCTGGTTTTATTCAGGTTGAAAAGAACTTTACCAGCTTTATTTAAAAGATGATTTCACTTCTATTTATCACATGATTCATGAGAAAAAGCCAAGCTTTCAAAACACTCAGAACATCTCCACTGAACATCAGGGGCTGTTGGGTTGAGTGTCACACAGTGGTGTGATTTGCTACCTAATTAGATGATTCAAGCAAATCCTTAAGAAACCCTGATATTCTATTCCACAGCAATTCACCCTCCTCTGTCACAGCAAGAGGGGCTCTGTGCACCTTGAGCTGCCCCTTTTCTGCACACCCTTGCAGAACACCTTGCTAGTGGTCAGGTCTCACACCTTAATCGTTCTTCAGGTAAAATTGTGCCTGCTGAACTTGTACACACTTCTCAAAATAAAATAGAGATTTCATCCTCAGAGGCTTAATTCTATGGAAGCCATGACTCAGTAAAACAATGTTCATTCACAATTGTCCATGTTCCCTGCAGGGGGTTGGACTAGATGACCTTCAGAGGTCCCTTCCAACCTAACACACTCTGTGATTCTATGATAATGTTGAATAACCACTACTTTGTGGCAACCTCCTCTTTCCCTTTCCCCAGTAATTTTGGGGTGGCAGCTACTCACATAGCTCGTGTGCACCATGCAGTCTCTATGCTGGCAAGGCTTGAGGCAAAGCACTTCCCAGTCATCTCCGTTGGCACAAGAGGCTGCACTGGCTGCTCAGTCTTGGCACTAAACACATCTTCCCCCATCTGATAGTCATGGCCAGAACACAAGCTTTATTTTCCACTGTGCTCGTTTCTGAGACATAAAGCTATGTAGACTGTAGGTCTGAACCACAAAGCTGCAGTGAGGTATTGACTGAAGCTTCAGGCTCAGTGCAGCGAGCTCCCCCAAGCTCCTACATGCCTGAAGTTCATTCTCACACTGTTAGTCCTGCAGAACAGCAGCTTCTGGGATTAATACCCAGGGCTTGGGGACTGTTCTGCTGGATGAAATCAGTGTGGAGAGCTCATCATCTGACCCTACTTCCCCATCGGTGCCCATGACAGCATTTCAAGCCATGGGGGACCCAAGTTTGGTAGTTTGATGCTACCTGCACCATACAAATACTGCATTTTGACACTCATATTGGCAGACTAATTTTTGGGGAGGAGGGGTATCAGCTCCAGAAGATCTTTGGGTTTCACTGAGTGTTTGTTTTAGGCACACATACAATGCAAGTGTCATCCTACAGGCCCTTCCCAATGCAGGAGGTTCCAGATAGCCCAGCTCTGCCACTCCAGTCTCAGAAGACATACAGCAGGCCAGCAGTCCCACTTGGGTCTTAGGGACTCCATCATGTGGAGAGGCTCCTATCAGTTGGTCACCTCCACAACTGGATCTCATGTTTGGCAAGTAATTTTCTAGTGCACCCACACTCAGAAAGACAGAGAAATTAGACATCTTCTATCTAAAGACCACATACGAAGACTGCTCCCTTAGCACTGTCTTAAGAATGGGGACTGTGTGCAGATTAACTGATTCCAAAATGATTTGTCTCTTGACAAAGCTTTCACAGAACATGGAAATCCAGCCATTGTGAAGTGTTAGTGGTGCCCAGGTGCTCCTGTCAATGGGAGTTACCTCTACTGTCTACCTTAGGCAGACAGAGCCCCAAAGACAACACTCATCTTCCAAAGCAAAGGTCTTCAGTGCAAGAAACCTGGTAAACATGGGTTACCCACTCCATGCAACCATTAGACACCAGAACTACTACAATGCAAAGATATGCCCATGGCATGGCACCAAGTGCCCCCTCCTCTTGAGTAGGAAAATGCTCTGCTGGCAGGCAGAGGCTGTGCCTCAAGATCATAGAATGGTCAGGCTTGGAAGGGACCCCATGGAGCACAGAGCTCCAACCCCCTGCCACAGGCAGGGACACCAACCTCCAGGCCTGGAGCTACACAAGGTTGCCCAGGGCCCCAGCCAACCTGGCCTTCAACACCCTCAGGGATGGGGCACCCACCCCCTCTCTGGGCTGCCAGAGAGAATTTCTCTAAAGAAATTCCCCCTTAGATCTCATCTAACCCTTCCCTCCTTCAGCTTTAGTCCATTCCCCCTTGTCCTGCCATTGTCTAGAGACAAGATCTAGAGTTCATAATACCACCAGCCCGTTCTGCAGAGCATTGATGTCACACATCCATTTTCACTGACATGTTTTCAAATTAACATCTTCATACCTTGGAGTTACAGGTTAGACTTGAAGTGTTGATTGTTTCTTGTATCCTGCCACTGATGAGATCAAATCCATGCAGAGCCACCTGGACTGCTGAAGAAATTGCTGCAGAAAATGCTCTCAGATAGGCTGTCAGGAGTAACAGCTGTGGATGGAAGAGCTGTGTGCAGCCAGCTACTTGAACAAGAGGTATTATAGACAGATATAATTGGGCTTATTAAAGCTCATTCATCCTAAGCAGTGCAACATATCACTTAGCCCCTGGAAAGCAGGTCCTGAGTGTTTAAATAAAATTAATTAAGACCTTTAAAAACAGAGAACCAAGTTGAGAATGTTTATGGATCTAAAAAGATAATAAAATACCAGTGAGTCTAGAATGCAGGCTCATAACACATGTAAATGAAAGGTATATTCAGAGCAAAGGAGAAACCTCAACCACTTAAGAGCAGTAAAAGCATGCCACAGAAAAACACAGAATCCTAGAACCCCCTGAGCTGGGAGGGACCCCCAAGGACCATCAAGTCCCACCCCTGGCTCCACAGAGCCCAGCCCAGGCAGAGCAGGGCACTGAGCGCAGCGGCCAGACGCTTCTTGCCCTCAGCCCAGCTCGGGGCTGGGACCCCTTCCCTGGGGAGCCTGTGCCAGCGCCCGACCCCCCTCTCAGCACAGAGCCTCTTCCTGACACCCAGCCTGACCCTCCCCTGGCAGAGTTTCATACTGCAGCCGACAAAACTTAGACTTGATTTGCTTTCCCAGCTTGGAGCTCTCCTCCACAGTATGTTTTCACTCTTACCCCATTCATTCTACTCCTGCAAGTGACCTGAAAAAAAAAAATCAAGGAGAATAGTCCAATAATCAAGCAAATGACAAACAATGTCAGAATCCATCCTAAAAAGACTAATTCCTTTTACCTTAGACCACACCAAAATACCATTGAACCAAAAAATAACAGTGATTGATACCAAAGCATTACTGCCTGGATTTAACACAGACCATTCTGCAGTATATCAGAGCAAGAAGTACTGCAAGATGCCATAGGACAACAGGGAGTGTGAAATGGAATGTGGTGGCTTTATAAAACAAGGGATGGGTCTGGGAAAGAGAGTAAGTCCTCACAGAAACTAATAAGGTTCTTGTCTGTGCAGCAGAGTTCACAGAACAGCAGCACTGTGTCATTAGGCTGGCACAGCAGCTGAATCACTAATACAGCACCAGCAAAGCATGGGCAGTGTGAAGATGGGGTGTGCTGGAAAGGTTTCAGCCTTTGCACAGGGCAAGGATGGCCAGCTAGGCAAGAGCACGTTTGAGACAACGAGGCACAGGTTCAGGTGGCCTCGGTGGCTCGGCACTGTCGCTCGGGTTGCAGATGGTTGTGCCATGTTCAGGGTTTCTCTGTACCTCCACTGCAAGGAAAGGACTAGATGCTGCTCAACTTCAGCAGGAGATAGCTTCAGAGCAAGGACAGGAGTAACCACCCATGGACTGGAGATATGAACTCTTCCATTGTCACACATGGATGATGCTCAGATCCTTGGCAGCTTGTTGCCAAGAGGAGGGGTAAGAACGCTGCACTGACTGTGGAGGCACACTCCATGGCTGTAGCCTCTCTTCAACCACTGTAATCACTGCTTTTACCACCAGCTTTTTTCCACCCATCCCTGGTACCTCCTTCTTTTGAATATTCACTTGTCCTGCCAGGTCTGGGGCAGGGCAGAGCCTCCTCTGATTTCAGCACAGAGCAAGTCCAAACCTCAAGTGTTGCACATCTCCAGTCTCTCACGTGCCCTGCTGAGCAGCATGAGCACCACTGGGACCAACAACTGCTCCTAAAACCAGATAAGAGTCTCATACAGGGTCCATCACCAGAGCCAAAGCAATAGGAGGACTATGCCTGCCTCCTGTCCAGGAGTAATATGCTTTGGGCCTGAGTTTGATGGAATAAACCCCATATACTAGCAAAGCAAATACTTCACACTAGCCAAGCACCCGTGTTACTCAAGCCCTGAGCAAACAAAGGCTAACAAAGACATTTCCTCCAAACCAAACAAGGTCAGATTAAATATTGAAAGGTTAGAACACAAAAGCAACCTCCAGCAATTTTGAAGATAAACTGATTAGGAACATCAGCATAAAATATGGCCTTTGGTGTAGAAGAACTTCTTTATGAAGAGAAGAAGTGCGACCCATCAGTTGAAAGAGGGAACTGGCTCAGGGCAGGGAAGGATTAATACAAATAAGAGTTCAAAGGATAGTTACATACCAAAATGCACATGCTAGGCAGCCTTGTGCTGAAATTGAATTATACTTTCCCTCCCCAAAGAAGCCTACTTAGCATGGCCAGCTAGATGTCATTCCTGGCTGTGGAGAAAGTCTCATTTCACTGAGCTGCTGCAGGCATGTCCCCAGCAGCCCAGGTTCAAATGTAAAGCATACCTTTATCTTTACCTTGGAAGAGTTAATCAGAAATGATGACAAGGATCTAGATGAAGGCAGTAGGTACCTTCTGGTCAGGTGTCTTTAAGGCTCTTTTCCACTGTGGTTAATGCAAGAGCAGTTTGCAGAATTTAACAGCTGCTCTTAAGAGGGCATTTGGAGCATTAGGGTTTGGTCAACGAAAGACTCAATCCCTCAGCTACAGGCATCTCAGAGCAGGAAATACAGATTCATGGTATATTGACTTCATAGATTTTTTGAGCATTAAAATTGTGGGCTAATGTTGTAAAAAAAGTATTAAAATTCCCTGTAGAGGAAAAGCAAGTGTTTTTGTTTCCCCCCTCAATTCTTGGCTGGGTTAAAGGGCCATGCAGGGCAGCAAAGGGGTAAGGGCAGTCTGGTTGCTACAACTAGTTTATGTACAGCCCTCATGGTATCTCAGGTCCCAGAAAGACTCCACCACATTTCTGCAGACCTGGGAGTACCTACTTTACTATTGGTACCCCCAAACAACAGCTACTCATTGCCTACCTTTGAACCCATCTCTCCCCAGCTCCTGGGGCCTGCAAGGGAGCGTGTCTGCTCATTCACAGCCACAGTCCTTTGAAGTGCCATTGATATTCAAACCTCGTGGAGCCTTTCTGAATCCTAACAGCACCCTTCCAATGCAACTCAGGCCACACTACAAATAAACTTGCTCTGGTGAACCTGCTAGTGGCTTCAGCGTGCTAACGTCAGCCTAGCTCTGAGAAAAGGGCTCAGCAGCATAAGCATTGCAAAGGAAAATAAAATCCTCAGCATGGAGCCCTGGAGAAGAAAAACAGTGAGATATTTAAACCTAACCATTTCTTTTTAAATACTTGGGTGTTCTTTATAGAGGGAATTTCCCCCCTCCCTCCCCCACTGCCCCAACTAGAAGCTTCCAAAGTGTTACTCACTTTATTTACAGAGCTTTGATGTGAGCCTCCAAATTTTTAGTTCATCTTTTAGGAATGTGAGGGTCAACTGATTTTTCTCTTTCTGGGGAAATTAGGTTGAATCTCTCATACCACCATTTCTTCCAAACAAGGAAATATATTGAGGAATCTGACTTTTAACTCACAACAGCGTTTAAAAGCTCCACTGTCACAGAGTTTAGGTACCCTGCACTAACCCAAATACACCCACTGATTGGTTTCACACCCACAAAGTGTTCAGCTGCTGCATGTGAGCAGCATCACAAGATCTATTTGCTCTTAAAAGGCTGAAAGAAAACGATATCTCTCCCTCACAGAACTTGGGCTCATCACTTCCCAGTGTGAGACACGCGTCTGTGCAAGAATAGTAAGCCAAGAAATAACTGGAGTTAAAGACTTGACTTGAAAAGCCAAGCTCAACTTGGAAGTTACAGAATCACAAGGTTGGAAAAGACCTTTAAGATCAAGTCCAACCATTCCCATCCTGTGCTAAACCAGATCCCTGAGCACCTCATCTCCCCAGCTGTTCAACACCCCCAGGGCTGGGGACTCAGCCCCCTCCCTGGGCAGCCTGTGCCACAACCCCACAACTCTGCCAGGGAAGAACTTTGCCCTCCCAGCTGAGCTGAGCCTGCCCTGGCACAGCTTGAGCCCATTGCCCCTCGTCCCAGCTCCTGGCCCCTGGCTGAAGAGACCAGCGCCCACCTCTCTGCACCCTCCTGGCAGGGCAGGGGAGGTGGGGAGAAGGGCTCCCCTCAGCCTCCTCTTCTCCAGGCTCAACACCCCCAGCTCCCTCAGCCGCTCCTCAGAGGATTTGCCCTCCAGCCCCTTCCCCAGCCTGATGAAGCTGTGCCCTTAGAGACAGTGCCTCCTGCCAAGAGGCCATCAGCAGAACCGTGCTGATCCAAGCAGGTTTTCCACCCACAGGCTGGGTGGCTTCTCCATGACCGATTCCCCCTGCTTCAGGTAACACTAATTGCTCTGAGCTGCGTGGAGCACACGCTCACGGTCCCTGGCATTTCCATTTATTTATTTTGATTTACTGACTTCACTGGCTGGTGCCTGAGCCATTTTTCCCCTCCCTGTGGTTACAGCAGCCTCTGGAGTATGATGTCTTTCAGCGTGAGAACAACTCTAATGGCATATTGAGTGCTCATTTGTAAAGGCAATCTTAGTCTCATTAAAACTTTCAGCAGTCATATCATCCAGAAAGCTCACAGCAACCATGACAACAAATTGTCTGATGGGAACAGCAAGAGGATCCCAGGTACCTGAGCTACAGAGATTCTGGCTAAGAGCAGTCAGGGGGAAATGCAAAAGCCTCTGGTATCTATTGAGATTTGAAAGAACATCTCTGACCCTAGAGTTGGATGAACCATCAAATACAGCTACAAATCTAGGAGCTGACTCTGCAGAATGTTCCTGATGTAAAATCTTTCTCTTGGAAAGCACTGGCAATGGTCAAACACAACAGGCTTTGGAAAACACACCCACACAGCGTGGCACAGTGCTGCCTACAGCTGTTTCATGTTCCCAAGACAACTTCTTGGAGCTCCTGCCTCCAGAAGCATCCTACAAGACAGGTCTATGCCAGACTCATCTCCTTCCCAAAGCCTGGAATGATGGAAAGGGAACTGATGGAGTTTATGCCCTTGGATGCTGAGGTCTTATTTGAAGAGATCTTATTCATCTATAGAACACCTGTATCTCCAAGGGACCACAGACAAACAAAGTCCCAGCAATCCTTTGTATGGTAAGCACATTTATAACATATAAATCTAATATCAGCTGGAAAAAAGTATTCCTTCCCCTGCTAGCTCATCGTGAGGAAGCGTTGCCTTGAAAAATGAGGTGGCTTGGGCATTATCAGCAATATAACCAGTTATGCAAAGACTTCATTCCTGCACCTTCTCAGTCCATCTCCAATCAAACAGCACTGAAGTCAGTAATCAGATTAGTTCCTGCCCTGTGCTTTGTCTGGGACACACGCTGAGCAGGTCATTAAGAGATGCACTATAAGCAGAGTCCCTGGTGCCTCACAAGCAGCTTGCTGCATTAAACTAATCTCACCTCTGATGGTTAGGTTAGCCTGGTGTAATAAAGGAGCCATCAGGTACAACAAAGGAGGACTAGGAAGGGGCAAAGTCTTCCTTACTTGTAATCCCAGAGCATTTTCCTACTTAACTCACTCAACAGAAAAACAATGTTCACTTCAAGCTGTGAAAGGGACATCAAGCTGGTCCCTGGCCCAGCAAACATGTGCTCTAGCAGCATTAAAGTAATCAAGTAATACAGTTCTAACCATGACAGGGTTTCAGTGCATTTGGTATCCTGCTGGTTAAGACTGAAGCTGCAACAACACGAGCCAAGGTTTTCAGATGTCTTTATACTTAGTTAAGTATGTAAGTGAGCTCACTCAAAGGGCCTGAGGTCACTCTACATTGCTTCTATTTACACAGAAAAACCCATTCAGATGCTTGGTTGAAAGACAACAGGGTAACCCTTACCTTGTCTTCTCTCTCCCAAGTTAAGTAGAACACAATTCCTTAAACTAAAATAATGGAAAACATCCTGGGTTTAGAATTCCCAACTTCCATGGGCTTGTTGCACTTCATGCTGATGAAACACCTTTTTTTTTAATGTTTAAGAAACATTTGATAATTACAGTTTTAATTTAAGATACATACATTTTACATATATGAAATTCTTCTGTGTAACATCCCTGACAGATGTAGAAAATTAAGCTGCCTACACTATGTGTATGCAATACAGAGGGTAGTGTATTGCATACACATAGTGTAGGCAGCTTCATGTATTGCATTGCATAAGGCTCAGCTTACCAACCCTAAACCCATGTTATTCTATCAGAGTATATGCATTTAGAAATACATATATATAAAATAAACATGCACACACACTGTACTATACCTGTTTCTAGCATTGCAAATAGTTAACCATCTCATACGTGCTCCCTGAGAAAGGATTTCAGGTCTTGAAGTCTACAAAACCCATTGTGTGTACTTACAGAATCCCCAGGTTGGAAAAGCCCTTTAAGCTCATCAAGTCCAACCATTCCTGTCCTGTGCTAAACGAGATCCCTGAGCACCTCATCTACCTTTTTTTTTTTAAACACATCCAGGGATGGGGACTCAACTACAAAATCATAAAATGCTTTGGGTTGGAAAGGACCTCAAAGCTCATCTAGTTCCACCCTCCTGCCATGGGCAGGGACACCTCTCCCCAGCCCAGGCTGCTCAAGGCCCCATCCAACCCAACCTTTAACACCTCTAGGGAGGGGGCAGCCACCACCTCCCTGGGCACCCTGTGTCAGGGCCTCATAACCCTTGTAGTGAAGAAAAAAGTTATTAAATGCCTATTTGTTGCAGGGGTTACAGAGCTCCTGACATTGAGCCATCACTACAGAAGAAATACGGTGCAGTGGTTTCACACATCATGCATGGTTCAGGCTGTGCACCAAAGCTGGTGGCAAGTGTAAAGTCTTGCACCTGGGAAAGAACAACCGTTTCTATCAGTACAGGCTGGGGTGACCTGCTGGAGAAGAGCTCTGGGGAGAAGGACCTGGGGGTGCTGGTGGGTGACAGGGTGGCCATGAGCCAGCAGTGGGTCCTGGGGGCTGAGAGAGACAATGGGATCCTGGGGGGCATTAGGAGGAGTGTGGGCAGCAGGTCCCAGGAGGGGATCCTCCCCCTCTGCTCTGCCCTGGTCAGGCCCCACCTGGAGTGTTGTGTCCAGTGCTGGGCTCTCTGGTATAAAAAGGACAGGGATCTCCTGGAGAGAGCCCAAAGAAGGGCTACGAAGATGCTGAAGGGCCTGGAGCATCTCCCCTGTGAGGAAAGGCTGAGAAAATTGGGACTGTTCAGCCTTGAGAAGAGAAGACTAAGGGGGGATCTAATTAATGTTTATAATTATCTTAAGCAGGGGATGCAGGGGGAATCAGCCAGCCCCTTTTCAGTGTCTGTGGGGACAGGACAAGGGGCAATGGCTGCAAGTTGGAGCAGGGGAAGTTCCACACCAACATGGGGAGAAACTTTTCCCTGGTGAGGGTGAGGGAGCCCTGGGACAGGCTGCCCAGGGGGTGTGGAGTCTCCTTCTCTGGAGAGATTCCAGCCCTGTGTGCCCTGTCCTAGGGAGCTGCTTTGGCAGGGGGTTGGACCCGATGATCTCTGGAGGTCCCTTCCAACCCCTACTATTCTATGATTCTATGATCCCAAAGAAACAAAGAGCCCTTCACATAATTGAACCCTGTAAGGAAACGTGCACGGGCAGATACACACATTCAGGGGAGCGTGATTTAGAAAGCAAGGTTACCTTTAAATGTGGTATTTGTCAGCTCCCAAGAGCTTGACTTTGAACCTTGGAATATTGCTTTGATTAAAAGGCTTTGGGGTTTGCTTGGTTTTCCTCCCCTTCTCTGCTGTCTAATAGGATATACATTTACCACCTCAAAGCTAGTGTATTTGTAGTAAACCATGTGCAGTTACCTGAGTCTTCAACCCTGCTTCAGCATTAAATCATCCAGAAAAGCAATTTATTGCTTCATATATTCCAACACCATGAACAACATCCATTAAATCTCCATCTCATACAGTGACCACACCGCTCTCCGCTCCGACTGCGGTCTCCTATCGCAGCCTCTGAGACAGTGGATTACCCTCTCCTTGCCAACATGAGGCCCCATACAGCATCCCAGGGCACGCAGATTCCCCTGATGGGCTACATATGCCCATCTACAAAGCAGGCCCTAGCTTAAGGATTCCTCCATCACAAGGTATCAACACTGAGCCCAAATCAGTACTTGGTCCTGGGAGCAGAGGAACCACTGAACTGTTCCTTCAAGAGCGACAACGTAATCATCTCAGAAGTTGGGATAACACCTCAGTGCTAAATCCCACATGGAACATGAATTGAAAGCCTCATAAGTGTACCACATAAAATCAATTACAATGTCAGAAGCATTTAGCTTGTGTGTGTGGTTTTTTTTTTCCTTGAGCCTGTACATCTTGTTGAAATAAAAGCCTTTCAGTCCACTTTTAGACCAAGCTGAGTCTAATGGATATTGCTTTTTAAGACACTAAAATCACTTTTATTTCTTTCTTTGGCTGTGGAGAGCAGGGCTCTCATTAATGTACTGTGATTATTTTTTAGACTTTCTTCCTCCACAACCATTGGAAACACCAATTCAGCAATTCCAGCCCTTGGTGCCCAGAGTGCAGAAAGGATTTACAATAAGAAAGGACTATTACATGCTCAGTGAGATAATTTTTGGCTGGTGGTTAGAAAAATCTGTCAAGCAACCCACTACCAGTAGCTTAAAAAGGTTAGTGAAACTAGTTTCTATTTCTGCAGCAGCTTCTAGGAGATTTATTGCACCTTTTTACCTAAAAAGTCTGACACACACACACCCCCCATGCAGGCAGGCTAAGAAAACTCTAGGAAAAAGCTATCATGCAACAGGTATCTTGAGGACATCTCTTCCCAGGCTGAGAGTCAGGGGTGTGCCACCCTCCCCAAAAAGAGGTCATAAATCTCAGCTTAGGTGACTACCACACGTTGGGTATTTCAAGCAGCTTTTTCAACCTTGGAGGTTTTGGGCAACCTGCCAGTAATGAAGATGTATTAATGCTTAATGCAGCTTAATGTAATAGGTGTCATGTTCGTAATTTACACAAGCTCTTTCTAAAGCATTAAATTCATTTATACTCCTTAAAAGCTACTCAATCCTCAGGGCTAAGTTAGTTTGGTTGGTGGGAGGGGGCTCTTTTTTTTTTTTAGGATCAAATGATATATAAATTGTTAACATATCCAAACTCATCCATTAGTGTGTGTGAAAGCAATAAATGTGCCAAAGGAGCAATAACATGATCGAGGAAAGTCATTGTGGTCATTAGGGCTGAAAGGGTTTCATTTATGGCCCCAAAGAGAATGAAGGCTATAAAATAAACCTTGGGAGCCCTGCTGACCAAAAGGTTTACCTTCTTATGTTAAAATAAAACCCCAAAAACCAGCTACAGATCGCACTGTTGGTGTCACCACCGTGTCTGTCAACCTACTGTCCTCTGTGGTGTAGTACTAATACAGGGCATACACACCACAGGAGAGTTGAGCATCTAAATGTGATGCTGTTCACCTGTGCCGTTCCACAGCAAGTCAGAGATACACCCCAAAAGGTTTGTAGTCATCTAGAAGCGCCACACAAGACTGATAGCCCAAGGCTTGGCAAGCTCTGGGATGTGTTGTCAAGTCAGCACAACTCTTGTTGATGTAAGAGATTCGTGCTGCTCCCAGACTGAGGCTTGAGTGTCCATCTCAAGATCTCCTTCATGAGATTTCATGCCTCAGAGCCTGGCTCCTCAGAGGCACACGATACTGGCTACGACAGGCACGTAGCACCTAAAAGCACAGAGGAACATGGGGCAAGAGCTTTCTTGTCTCTTGTGTGTCAGTAACAAGGCAGACCCTGACAGTGGAGATGTCTACGTGCTGCTAGCAACCATCCAGACTCAACAGCCATCAAAAGAGACCCAATCTTTCCTCGGTGACAGCTGAAGCTTAGTCCAATTTTAAACTAGTGACAAAACACCTTTGAGAACCCAGGACTTGACGTTTTGGATGGCTAAAGAGCTGTCAAATCTGTCCTTGCAATACTGCAGTCACAGTTCCCCAAGCACCAGGCATTTCAGCAACGTAGCACACGCTGAATTACAGCGCTACCTTCGCCCTGATGCAACTGTAGGTCATGTTGTACAACTTCATTGACATTGCAAACTAAAAGCACCACATGATTTTGCCTTTTCCCAGTCTGTTTCCAATTTTTTTTTCCAAAAACCAGCTCCTAAACTCTGCTCCTGCTAGTCTAGAGATATCCAACTGGGGTCAGACAAGTTGATCTGTAGTCCTGCCAAGAGCAGAGAGTTTGACCGGAGGCGCACATGTTGAGTGAAGGACTGCAGAAAAGACTCTACCCCATGCTCTTTTTCCACCTTGTCTTGGTTTCAGTCAGGATAGAGTTAATTTCATTGTAGCAGCTGATGGGATGCTGTGTTTGGGAGTTACAATGAAAGCAGTGCTGAGAACACCCTGATGTTCTTAGTTGCAGTCAGACAGTCAAGGACTTTCTCAGCTTCTTCCTATTTCTCTCTTCAGGAGAAAGGAGGGGCGAAGCCAGGACAGGTGACCCAGATGGGCCAAAGAGAGTATTCCATGCCAATGACGTCCTGCCCAGGAGAACGGGGGGCTGAGGGGAGGAAGAAGAGGGGCGGTGGCGGGACGCGTGCTGCTTGGGGGGACGGTCGGGTTCCGGGACAGCTCTGGGTGGTACCTGAGTTGTGTGGGTCGGGGAGAAACTGCATTGGGGATCAAGAGTTTCATCTTCTTTTGCTCTAAAGTCCTGTTAGCATTGGGATATTTGATCTGTCTGTTCTCTTAGTAAACCCTCCTTATCCCAACCCACGGGCCTCTTAGTTTCTTGGGTTTGGAGTTATTTGCCCCTTCCTTTTCCCTTCCCTTGTTCCCCCCTTTTTCCCTCTTCCCCTGCTCTTTTACTTTAAGGAGCAGGCAGCTGCGTGGATCTCGGCCCACAGCCGGGGGAAACCACGACAGTCCTCAAGGAAGAGCGAGTCATCCCTAAGGGTGATCACCAGAGAGCAAGGAGCTGGGCAAAGACCCCACCAGATTCCCATCAGTAGAGCACTGGCCTTTCTTTTTCATTGTTTGCACGGTTTTTCCCCAATGTTTCTCACCATAGCAGAGAGCTGCCAGCAGAAAGGAATCCACACCAACCCTTTCACCGGGCTACATCTCTTCCTAACCAGGTGCCTGTGCATGTTACAGGTACAGGACAGAGCTGAAGCTGTGCCTCCACATGCATCGCTACAAGCTCAGAGAGTGTGTCTAACAACCTGTAATTAAGTCATGTCATGTAGCCAGATTCGACTTGGAGGAAAAAAATGCCTACAGTAATTGCATTTAGTTCATCTTGTAGCATGGTCCCCATCATAACTGCTAATTCAATTGTACGTTCATTCTGCCAGCTCGTTGCCATTAAGCACACATTTAATTACTTCAATAAAGGATTAATATGCAGCACACAAAAGAAAGGACATCACGCCGTGCCAAAGCACACAGCTGCCCTACCATTTAGCAGGGAGATAAAGAAAGAATATCATTGGGCAGTATAATCCTGTTACAAATACATCATTATTAGATGAACATTCGGGACTTTTATTTTCATGCTTGTTATTCACCACTCAGCATACATATCTTGCCTTGGCACCAGAAAGAGTCATAATGTGCAAGTGACAGCTCTGCCATTGTTGTCCCAGTGATGGCACTGCTGGCCCCCCCCCCCTTCCTCCTCCTCCTCGCTCCCCCACAAGCTTGTAAGGTTGCTCTTATCTCGTCTCCAGGCGAGGGCTTACAGCAGCTACATTACAACATCCTGAGATAAGGGGCCCTGCTTGACATTATTTCTGTCTGTGCTGCAAACAACTGACAAGCATGGCAAGTATTAAAAAGAAAAAAAAAAAAAGGAGTGAGAGCAACAAAGGCAGCTGCCCCCACCCCGGTTCCCCCCTCCATCCTCAGAAGACAGCTCATCAATTCTCCAGGATGTACACAATCATTATTGTAGGGGAAACAAAGCCCAGTGTCAATTGTGCAGTGTTATAAAGCAGTCCCTCAAATTAAAACCATGTACCTAACTGCATCTGATGGCAGAAGCTATTTAGCAGTGATATTTTACGGAAAGGCAATGAAAAGCAATAACTGCTTTATTTAATGTATCTGTTCAATCCAGCTGCCTTGGATGGGCCTTAATAGAAGCTGTCGATCAATGTCAGTGCCTTTGAAATAACTGCAGCAGACTGCAATAAACACGAAGGAAAGATAACTAAAGCTACTGATCAGCCTCTTGTTACCTTCCTGCACTCAGAGATTTGTCATTTGTTTGTGCTGCTTATAATAGCTGGGGGTGGGCGATTAGCAAGGGAGCACGGGGCTGCCCGAGTGCAAGAGGAGGAGCAAAGCCAGTTGAGGAGAGGTGCTGACCAAAAAGTTCACCTGGGATACCACTGCGCCTCCATAAATCACAGATCTGGTCTCTTGCTGTTTCTGTTCAGGACAACTTAACTTTCTTATGCTTCTCTGGTCCACAGAACAACTTGAAGAACAAAGTGGTGGAGGCAACCCATCTCTCTTGCTCACCCATGACTACTTCAGATTAGCAGCACCCCAGCTTCTTCATAGCTCCCAACATAGGGATCCCTCACAACAACCACCAGCAGTGGGCCAGGTCCTTCATAGCTCCCAATATAGGGATCCCTCACAACAATGTCTGGCAGCACCCCAGCTTCTTCATAGCCCCAAACATAGGGATCCCTCACAGTAACAACCAGCAGTGGCCCAAGTCCTTCATAGCTCCCAACACAGGGATCCCTCACAACAATGTCTGTCAGCACCCCAGCTTCTTCATAGCCCCAAACATAGGGATCCCTCACAATAACGACCAGCAGCACCCCAGCTCCTTCACAGCTCCCAACATAGGGATCCCTCACAATAACGACCAGCAGCACCCCAGCTCCTTCACAGCTCCCAACATAGGGAGCCCTCACAATAATGACCAGCAGCAGTGATTCATGTATTCAGATGCTCAAGGTGATGACAGAAGCAGGCAGCAGGCAAGGAGCTGCCTTTTGTGGGATAACATACCTGAGGGAAGCCAACCAGCTGGTTGCCCAATTTGCTTGACTTGGGAAAGTAATTCATAACCCACCCCTCCACCAAACCAAGTGCCTTACCCTTGGTGTTGTGCAGCAGCTGCTCCCACAGGAAGATCAGGCAGCCAAAAGCCCACAGCCATTCACAAAGCACCTTCTGATGGCAACAGCAGGATGCTGAGAGGGTCGTCCTCCTCCAAAAGCAGAGCAGCCTAAGTGAAAGTAAAGACTCCAGTAAGACAAACACCTACAAGATTCTCACCAGCACTTCCAGTATCTGATAGGTACTGATAGGAGGCAAAGACAACATTTTGGAAGGGCCTGACAGAACAGCTTAATTCAGCAATGCAACTATTGACTTCCAGCTGATCTGATCAACCTGTTCACCTCAGGTTTGAAAGGCTGCAAACAAGTTTTGATTATCTAGTTGCCTCCATAATATTGTAAACTTCAGGTTGGCAGCTTCCACAGCAACAGGATCTGTTGTCATTTTAGCTCTAGAGCCCCAACAGGGTGATTGTTATTTGCTTTGCTTCAAAGAGGCCAAGGAGAGCTCAAAAGGGACCTGTAATAATTCAGGCAAACACACAAAAAATATTCTTTCCTCTTTTTGCAGCTCATCAATTTTACTCAAAAACTATCAGAATTTCCCTCAATATACTGAAATCTCAGCCCCTGAATTTCCATCTGCTGGCCTCCAAGGAAGAACAGGTAGAGATTCTGCATTTCCAGGGAGCCTGTGACCAGCGTTTCAGGTAAAACATCTCTAACCTGCAAGAGAACATCAGCAGAATCCAGACCACAGTATTTGAACTACTGGACTAGGAGTTTCTCCTTTCTTCTCTGGTATTGAAATACTATTAGGATGAAGCCTAAACTTAATTTCCATTAGTTACAGGTAAAGCTGTAAAGGTTTGCTTTGGGTCAGCAGAGTTTTTCTTGGCAGTTTTGTATCTTTCTAGAGAACAGATCCTCTTTCCATCTCAGCTTTTAACCATACAACCCTCACCTACACACGCAGAGTCTGTGAGGGTAGAGAACAGCCTTTTTGTTAGCTGTTCTCTGTTGGTTAGCCTGACAGTTTAGAGGTATGATGCTTGTTGCTCAGACTCATTCTATGTACAGATTACACTAAAACTGAATCCAGTAAAATTAGGTAAGAGTAAGATCTAACTACTTCAAAACTAGTGTTTAGAGACAATTGTCTTGCTCACTAAGGCCTGCAGTGAGGCTGGTGTGTGTCAGCAGCTTGACCATATGCTGGTATCAAAGTGGGAAGACAGCAAAAAACAGTGGAAGAAAGTGATGGCTTTCCATATTTTTTCCAGCAGACAGAGGCCTTGAGCACCCAACAAAAAACAACAGCATGTCCTTGTGCTGCACAGGGCATGACCCAGCTCTGAGATCCCCACTCCTTCTGTCCCAGTCACCATCTGAAAGGAGGGTGATGAACTGCGGCTCATCATCTGCAGATGATCTCCATCAGTATGCACAGACATCAAGCAATAAATACAGATGCAATACAAATCACACCCTGCAATTAAGCTAATAAGTCCAACCAGTGTCTAATTAGAAAGTCCAGGGCTTGGAAACACTGACCAAACACACATCTCCTGCCAGGAAGCGGAGCCCTGCACACCCACTGCGGTAATACTCCCCAAATAAGCTCCAGGCACTTAAGTGTTTAACACAGGGGATCCAGCCTTCGCTCTACACTCAGAGGTAATCACTGTTATCAGTCTGAAAGGAAATGGACATTTCTCAGATTAAAGGAGAGGGGAAAAAAAAAAGAGAAAGAGTAAAACCTGTTGCAAATTAACAGTGTGCAAAACTGCAGGAAAACTACTTTGAGCCTAATTTTTACCTCCCACCTCGGGGACAGACGGCTGCAGGCCAGCTGCACATGGTAATTGTGCCCACAGAGCCAGTCCACAGCAAGTTGCCTACACAACTAGGAGGTCCAAGCATGGGTTGGCTTGCAAAGTTTCAAAATCCCATGGCCATTAGCAGAAAAACAGGCACGGTCACCATACAGTGTCCGAACCTCTCCTGCTGCTGGGCTGCCCACTGCGCTCCTCCTTCAGTCCTCATGCAGGAGAAATTAAAAGGGCAGGAAGAACCCAATTTAACACAGCAGCAAACACATTTTCAAGGCACCATGGCTCTTTAGCCTGGGAGGACAACTTATTTCTGAGGTTTTGCAAAGTAGTTAAAGAAAAAGGCCCCAGGAAATACGCAATAGCAGCAGGTGGGTTTTGAGGCAAAGTGCAAGAAGCAATTCCTGTAGCTAAATTAAGGAATGGGTGAACTTAAAGCTTAGAAATGGAGCAGATTACAGCCAGAGACATTTAAACAGCTTTAGCTCTGCACAACATTGCCATTCTTAGTCTTCCCTCCTCTGTTCATTTCAACTTTGCAATTGTTCACTTTCAAAGCAGGAGCAAGAGGGCCAGCAATGCTGACGTTATTTTCCTTTAACCTTTTAGGAAAGTAAAGCCATGCCAGGAGACCAAGCAAGCTACTAACTGCCAAGTTTACCTTAGTTGCCTGCAACTTCCATTCTGGACTGACAGTTGGTAGAAGGAAGAATCAAGATATTTATTTTTCCATCTCAGACCCTCCAGCATCAACAATCCTCTTTTTGGAGCCCATCACTCAAAGACTGTCACAGAGTGATCTTCTGATCCATCCCTTTCCCATTTTTGCAGCATTTACACCTCTATTTCCTCTCCTGAAAATTTAAATTATTATTTTCCCTCTTATCTTGCACTGACTCTTCTTTTGGCCATCCTACTCCCTGAAAAATAGCAACCATTCAAATAATCTCCCACAACACTACATGAAAACTTGATTTCAGGCTGTAGTTTTGTTCCTGCCTGCTCTTTTTATGTAGCCCCACCAAGAGGGACACAGGCCTCAGCGGACACAGGCCTCAGCGGACACAGGCCTCAGCGGACACAGGCCTCAGCGGACTGATACAGTTGAAAGCAAGGGCCCTTACCCACCATGGCACAGCTGAGGCCTACCATCATAACTCCTCTCTTGCCACCACAGTTTATACCCTGGGTATTGGCTCCCTGGAGAAAGTATTCTTTTCACATTTCTGGTTGTCCAGAGCCCCATGCTTTGAAGGCACAAGTAGAGATAGAAGTCACAATATTTTCAGAGCCAGAACTGCCTTTCTCCAGCACTTGCTTAAGCATTTAGAGGGTCTGTATTAACAGATATAAGCCCCAGTAGTCACTTCAAGATAAGCTTTGTTTTGGATGGCACTAACTGCTGTAGGATTTGCTGCAAATTCAAGTGTTTGCTTGGGTTTTGGGTTGGGTTGGTTTTTTTGCTTTTGGTGTGGGTTTTGGTTTTTTTGACAGAAGCAAGATGTAACACCTGGAAAGCAGCTTTAAGCAGCCTGTCAGTCTGACCTCAGTGCCAGGGAAGATCATGGAACAGGTCATCATGAGCGCTATCACACAGCACACACGTGACAACCAGGTGATCAGGTCCAGTCAGCATGGGTTTACAAAAGGCTGGTCCTGCCAAACTAACCTGATAACCTACTGTGACAAGGGGACTCATTTAATGGACAAGGGAAAGGCTGTGGATGTAGTGTACTTGGACTTCAGCAAAGCCTTTAACACCATTTCTCACAACATTCTGCTTGAGAAACTGGCTGCCACTGGCCTGGACAGGCACAGCCTCTGCTGGGTAAAAAACTGGCTGGATGGCCAGGCCCAAAGAGTTGTGGTGAATGGAGCTAAATCCAGCTGGAGGCCAGTGGTGTTCCCCAGTATTAGTTGGCTTCAGACTGACCATGAGCCAGCAGTGTGCCCAGGTAGCCAAGGCCAACAGCATCCTGGCCTGTGTCAGACACAGTGCAGCCAGAAAGGCCAAGGAAGGGATTGTGCCCCTGTACTCGGCATTGGTGAGGCTGCACCTCGAGTGCTGGGTTCAGTTTTGGGCCCCTCACTACAAGAAAGGCATTGAGGCCCTGGAGTGTGTCCAGAGAAGGGCAACCAGGCACAGAAGGGGCAGGAGAGCAAACCTTCCAAGGAACAGCTGAGGGAACTGAGAGTGTTGAGCCTGGAGAGAAGACCTTCTCCCCACCTGCCCTGCCCTGCCAGGAGGGTGCAGAGAGGTGGGCGCTGGTCTCTTCAGCCAGGGGCCAGGAGCTGGGATGAGGGGCAATGGGCTCAAGCTGTGCCAGGGCAGGCTCAGCTCAGCTGGGAGGGCAAAGTTCTTCCCTGGCAGAGTTGTGGGGCTGTGGCACAGGCTGCCCAGGGAGGGGGCTGAGTCCCCAGCCCTGGGGGTGTTGAACAGCTGGGGAGATGAGGTGCTCAGGGATCTGGTTTAGCACAGGACAGGGTCGGTTGGACCCAGTCTTAAAGGTCTTTTCCAACCTTGTGATTCTGTGAGAATGGGGATTATGTTTTTATTGCCAGGTACAACTGCTAAGCCAGTCCCAGGTCTGACAGCCTCCCTGAAAACACTGCAGGCCATTCCTAACATATCAAACAGTGACTTCACAATATAGACAAATGTCCACTGGAGATTAGCCTGTGCTCACTAACCTCATTTCCACCTGTGATCCAAACCTGAATTAATCCTACTATCTCAAGGGACAAAAGGCTAGCATACTACATTAACCCAAAGAAATGGAGATGATTTTTTTCAATCGTCTCTTGCCTGTCCAAGTTTCTCTCATTAACATGCAGCCTCAGTTCTTCATGTTGGCCAAGGAACCACATAAATCAGTTTTGCTTTCCTGTTTTCCAGATTTTGATAGTTTAGACTGTACTGTGTTCCCCAGCATTATGCTTTCTTCTAATCCTCTGAATGCTTCAGGCTCACAACTGGAGTAGGAGATCTTCCTGTTCAGTATGTCCAAAAGCATCCAGCACTACCAATGCCTAATACCTCGTACCACCTCTTAATTCTACACAATCAGCAAAAATAACCCCAGCAATTAACTATTGCAAGAAAACTTTCTATACCATGTATAGAGCAAAGAATGTGTGCTCTTGGAGGAATGGAATCCCTTCGTGTCCTGCACTGATGCTACTTCCATATCAACTTATATTTTCTTCCTTTTTAGAGGCAGGACTATGAAGTCACAACTACCTTCCCCTTAACTGGATTATTTCACTAAGCAAGCCAGTGTGTGATCCAGTTTTCACATAACAAGGTCCTATGAAGAAAAAATCCCAACCTAATGTTATTATAAAGAGGTCTGATATCTTCATTGAACTGGACAAGCAGAAGAAAAAGTGAACCCATTGCCACAAGCTATGTGCTATGATAGTGTTTCTGGTTTTCTAAATCACTAGTGGAAAACACAACTTCTGGAAGTACCTACTACCTATAAACACTACCAACAACTAATACACAAAAGGCACTTTGTAGGACCAAAACCGAACACCAGGCTATTCAAGATAAGTCAGGGACAAACACAATAAAGGTATTCTACCTTCACATCTCATGCTCCACCCAAATAGTAGTGAATCTTGTTTCATCATGTCACAAGAGAGCAAGGAAACAACAACTCGTAGGGTACTTGGGTGTAACACATTTTACAAGAACCTGAGTCTAAACAAGACAGGATAGACAGAGAAGTTTCCTTTTCTTTATTTCCCCTCTCCTTTTTGCCAGCTGTCTTTGCATGTAACAGGAGCCAAAGTAAACAGGTGAGGAGATTGTCCCATATCAGATGAAGGCCTGGAAGAGTTACAACCTGCACACATCTCGATCCTAGGGTATTATTTTGATGATAACTACACTTTGTATCAGGGTTTTACAAAGTTACTTGCAGTTTGACCCATTCTGGTGGCTTAACCCCAGCCTCTCAGGGAGATGGGGAGAGAATTAGAAGAGTGAAAGTGAGAAAACTCATGGGTTGAGATAAAAGCAGTTTAATGAGTAAAGCAAGATCTGTGCACACAAGCAAAGCAATACAAGGAATTCATTCCACACTTCCCATCAGAGAGCAGGAGGTGAGCAATCTCCAGGACAGCAGGGTTCTATCACATGTAATGGTAACTTGGGAAGACAAACGCCATCACTCCAAACCTTGTGTCTGTCTCCCATCTCCCCTTTCTTCTTCCCCAAATTTTTGTTGCTAAGCATGACACCATACAGCATGGAATATCCCTCTGATCACTGGGGTCAACTGTCCTGGATGTATCCCCTCCCAAATCCTTGCGCACCCCCAGCCTACTCACTGGTGGAGAGGGGTGAGAAGCAGAGAAGGCCTCGTTGGCTCTGTTTGAGCACTGCTCAGCAGTAATGAATGTCTCATATTACCAACACTGTTTTCAACATAAATCCAAAGTAGCTATGAAGAAATCTAACTTGGTCACAGCCAAAACAAGCACACCCCACCAACAGAACATCTAAATGCATACACAGCTTGTGGGACATTCTATGACTCTGTTGAGAAACCTAAGTGTTTCCTAGGTTGTAAGGTAAAACCCAGTTTCCTAGGTTTTATGGTAAGACCAGTTGTCTGTCAGCCTGTGAGTACAGTAACAAAGATGACCACTCTCCAAACTGAAGTATTAGATTTGCTATAACAATCCCATCCACTTTCTACAGCAAGCTAGGCTTTGGGACATTTACCTCCAGAAGGCTATGAAGTCCTCCACAGCACTCAGACAGGAGACCCAGGCCAACCTTGCACATCTGCTACTCTATATATGCAGCTTAATTAAGCCTTTTCTTATTGCTACTCTCTATCTGTAGCTTAGTTAAGCCTTCCCTTCTGCATGAGGATATATCCCTGCAATTTAATTTCCACCCTGCCCTGCTTTCTCCTCCAGAACTTTCACATCCCTGAGATCACTCTATGTAAGAGTCTTTGCATTTAGACCTAACTGTCCATGTATTAAAGCAAAGCCAACAAATCACAAATATTAGACAAGGAAGGATAATATAAATTTACCAGTACCTCTGGAGATGTGAGTAGAGTAGTCCCAAGGGGTGAACTAAGAATAGCATCAAAGAGCTTGGCTAAGGTTATTGTCTTTAATGGACAAAATGGAATTGACCGCATACTATCTGTAGTTAATGGCAAAAGTAAATTAATTTACAGCAAATGACACCAGAGTATGGTCAAAAATTGGTGTGGCCAGTGTCCTGGTTTCAGTCAGGATAGAGTTAACTCCATTTGTAGCAGCTGATGGGATGCTGTGTTTGGGAGTTACAATGAAAGCAGTGCTGAGAACACCCTGATGTTCTTAGTTGCAGTCAGACAGTCAAGGACTTTCTCAGCTTCTTCCTATTTCTCTCTTCAGGAGAAAGGAGGGGCGAAGCCAGGACAGGTGACCCAGATGGGCCAAAGAGAGTATTCCATGGCAATGACGTCCTGCCCAGGAGAACGGGGGGCTGAGGGGAGGAAGAAGAGGGGCGGTGGCGGGACGCGTGCTGCTTGGGGGGACGGTCGGGTTCCGGGACAGCTCTGGGTGGTACCTGAGTTGTGTGGTCGGGGAGAAACTGCATTGGGGATCAAGAGTTTCATCTTCTTTTGCTCTAAAGTCCTGTTAGCATTGGGATATTTGATCTTTCTGTTCTCTCAGTAAACTCTCCTTATCCCAACCCACGGGCCTCTTAGTTTCTTGGGTTTGGAGTTATTTGCCCCTTCCTTTTCCCTTCCCTTGTTTCCCCCTTTTTCCCTCTTCCCCTGCTCTGTTACTTTAAGGAGCAGGCAGCTGCGTGGATCTCTGCCCACAGCCGGGGGGAAACCACGACAGCCAGCTACTGACAAGTCAATGACAGGCTGACCAGAGAACATCACCAATGTAAAGACAAGTATTTAGAGAGTTCTGAAGCGACAGGACAGTCACACTGCAGCATGGTGGAGCGGGTGGAGACATGCAGAAGATGCTGTGACCTGTGTTGGAGCAAGCCCCTGCCAGCACTTGCAGCCCGTGGAGAGAGACAGAGACACAGAGATGAGAGAGGGAGAGAGACCCACACCAGAGCAGGTTTGTTGGGCACTTGGGACTCTATGGAGGATGGAGTCCGGGCCTGAGGCACATTGTGATTGATGGCTGCCCCCATAGCAGTGACCCACACCAGGGCAGCTGGTGAGGAGCTGAAGCCCTGTGGGAAAGGACTCACACTGGAGAAGTTTGTGGAGGACTGTCTCCCATGGGTGGGACCCCACAGTGCAGCAGGGGAATGGGGTGAGGAATGTCCCCCCCACCAGCTAAGGGGAACAGCAGCTTGTGAGGAACTGACCCAAACCCCCATTCCCCCAGTCCCTGCCCCTCCTCCTGCCACAATGTGGGGGAAGAAGGGAGTGAAATCCTGACTAAAGTGAAGTCTGTGAAGAGGGAGGGGTGGGGTGAGGCGCTTTGAGATCTGGTTGCACCTCTCATCACCAGACTCTGGTGTTGCTGGGGGTGTGATATAGTGTAATAAGTTAGTTTTCTGTCCTTTATTCTGTGGTGGGTCTGTTCCGTGATGCTTATTGCAGAATGATCTGTCCCTGGCCTTATCTCCACTCCTGAGCCTCTCCATATCTGTTTTCTCCCCTGTCCAGCTGAAAAAAGGAGCGCTAGAGCAGCCTTGGTGGGCATCTGGCCTCCAGCCAGGGTCCAAACCACCCCATTAACACTCACTAAAGGGCTATATGTGAAAACTGTAATCTAAGTGGTACAAGAAGCCAGGGGTTGCTCCATTTGAAGCAAAAAAACCTCTTATGCTGACCATCTCTGAAGGTTCAGTGAGTCATCACAGTGCACCTAAAGTCAGTGACCCAAGCACTCACATCAGGTTGTTTCCACAGCATCAAGGGTTCAAAACTATCTCTCAAAGCTTATTAAATTCTTTCTTCCAACTGAAGCAGGTACTGCTTTATATAGTGGTCTTCTCTGCTACTACAACCTCTCATAGAAAACAAGCAATGTGACTGCTGACATGGTCTCCCCACCAGCAGAGATATACCTCCAAACAAGCATCTCCACTAGCATGGACTGACAGCTGCAGCACTGACCCCAGGAAAAGCAAGACAATAGGAGAGGGAATTGCTGGGGGAACAGCTGATTCAAGGCTTGAAGAATCAAATGAGGTTAGATTTAAGGTCTTGCACCACAGAGGGTCCTGCTAAATTATTAATGATGAAAGGAACTTTGCTTGCAATGCCTAGAAACTCTCAACTAGCAGCCAAGCCAGGAAATCAACTCTTTCCTTTCATTCCCCCCACCCCACACTCTATAGCCCTTTGACAGCATCCTGTAACTGCCTCTGTGACATTTCCACTTCAGTTATAGCTTACCAATTTACATCTAGGACCTAATTCTTGCATCCCCTGACTGAATAAAACCAGGTCCTGAAAACTTGCAAGGTTGGCACTGTGCTTCTATTTGTACAATCAGATTTAGAGGGTGTGGATAATATTTGGCCCTAAATGTTCCACTTCATACTTGCCATTCCCATCTCCCCCTTTTTAGTGGGATTATGTACACAGACAAGATTTGAGCTCCATGCTTAAAACAGCCACCAGGTTTCACTAACCTCTCCATAGAGGTTATCTATGTATCACCTGTATCTCCAGGCCATACTACAAAGAATGCTGGATCTGTTTTCATTTGAGACAAGTCACTAGAATGATATAAATGAGTAATAACTGAAAAAGAGTCAGAGAGGGTTGGTACACACAGCCCTGGCTGA
Organism: Hypotaenidia okinawae; assembly: GCA_027925045.1. NCBI lineage: Eukaryota > Metazoa > Chordata > Aves > Gruiformes > Rallidae > Hypotaenidia > Hypotaenidia okinawae. Next base: position 29,552,822 of record BSDF01000004.1, read on the forward strand.
GTCTTTACTTACTAGATCACCTTGGGAAGCCACTTAAGGCATGTAGATAAGTTGAAGTAGCTTTCCAGCTAGTAATCTCCAATACCTTGTTCCAGCCACCACAAGAATGCAGCTAGTGTCAAAGATTTAATGCTTTTTCACATTAGTGATGTCAGCACAAAGTGGCCATCTTCTCTGAATAATTTATCTCTCTGATGCATAATTTTCTTATCTCTTTTTTTCCCCTTTTGGCTTTTTACTGGAGATGGGAAGGCAAGTGGCTGTTAGTCCTCCAAAAAACCCTATGAAGCATCCTTCCCATCAATCAATTAAAAAACACTTACCTTACACTCAACATGATTTATTTCTTGTTAATACAATTGTCTCACTATATCCTTCTATTATTATACCCTTAATTCCATTAGCCATTCCCTTAATGCTCTCTTTAAAGCTGACCCCACTCTGAGGAGAAGAGAAAGAAAAGTTCCTCTAATAGTGGCAACGCCAATAAAATTCTGAAGCTCTTCTCTTAAAATCCTGTAGGTCACAGGAAAGACAGGTCCAGAACATATCCTGCTTGCTCTACAGGAGAGTATTTTTCATTCATTTTCAACTAAATGCTTTGTTGGCTCCAAGCTATTTGTGTGTTCATATTTCACTACCTGCTGTGCTCTTCCAACGCAGCGACTTTGGCAGAGAAGGGAACCCTTCACCCATCCCTCCCCTCATGAATACAAGCCTGGTCTGCAAAAAGGAGAAGTGAGCAGGGCACCTCATCACAGCACTCCTGGCAGAGAGCCTGGTCACACACTTCTCAAGGAGCCAACATTCCCGTTAAAGACTTGGCGATCGCTGCCCGAGAAACATCTGCTTATTCCTCAGGTAAAGTCCAAGCCTGTCCCCTCTCTGCCCAACACAGAGTCACAGACCGTTAGGGGTTGGAAGGGACCTCAAAGGATCATCCAGTCCCACCCCCTGCCAGAGCAGGGTCACCCAGACTAAACCCCACAGGGACACATCCAGGTGGGTTTGGATGTCTCCAGAGGAGGAGACTCCCCAGCCTCTCTGGGCAGCCTGTCCCAGGGCTCCCTCACCCTCACAGGGAAAAAGTTCCTCCTCTCCCCTGCTCAGGGAGGCAGGTTTAGCTGAGTCTTTGCCTGGATGTAGAAAATGGCTGAGGGAGTTGTTGGGAAAGCATCTACCAACCTGTTACCCATAGATTTGTCTCTTGTGGTTGAGGCAATGGCAAACTCTTGTGCCCAAGAACTGATCTGATGATTATTTACATCTTAAGCTGTGAACTTTGACAAGGGATGCTGTCAGGTACATCCATAAAACCCCTAAGATTATCACAGATGCATTTAAACCTTCAACCACTTTGTGTTCACAGAACAGTTATAGAATCCTAGACTGGTCTGGGTTGGAAGGAACCCCAAGGAGCACAGAGCTCCAACCCCCTGCCACACACAGAGATACCAGTCTCCAGGTCTGGATCTACACCAGGTTGCCCAGGGCCCCAGCCAACCTGGCCTTGAATTAAAATTAATTCACTTAGATTAAATTAATAACATGATTAATTAGATTAAACTAATAACATGGGTAACATCCCTGGTTTACTAGTGAGATTGAGACTGTATCTGAATACATACACAGCACCTACATCACTGCCAGAGACACTTCCAGAGAGTAGCCACCACTAGCTAGACCAGAGATCCCTTCATCCAGTATCACCAACAGAGTGTCAGGCACAAGGGTCACCACACTGATGACATAATCCACAGCTTCCTAAACAGAAGTTCTCAAAGCAGAAGGCAGACCCCCCTTTTCTCATGGTGAATTGTCATATTCACCATGGTCTACACACAGCATCCCAGACCCAGGCTTAAGCAGCTCCACACAACAAGGTGCAGATCATGAGAGAGTCAGGCCAGAAAACTCACAAACCCAGCACATGCTTCCACCTGCTGACCTGCACAATGAAGTGGTGAAGGACCTTTAGGGGAAAAAAAATATCTAAACCCAGTAATTCTCCTGGATTGATGGTTTCAGGATCGTTATGCTTTCTTTACAGCTTCCAGGCTATTAGTCTTTTCTCTGTGTCTGGACTCCTTCCCTCAGTTTTGTTTTTAATTAGAGTAATATTAAGACTATGAAATATTTCCTCCCTCCCTCAGGATACACCCAGAGATGGGTCAGTGCCAAGGGATTTGTGTTTAGATGCTACACTAGTGTCAGCAGGGATGAGGACCTGGGATTTTGGCTCAGCCCACTCAGGCAGCAGCCTGATGGTGGGTTTCAATTGCTGAACCTTTCCATCACATACTAAACCTTCAGTCACACTGTGGCCATGAAACACTTCACAAGACACCCATAGAGCAGATATGGATCCCCAGGGATCAGATCCCCTCTCAGGCTGCTTCTCTCCAGGCTGAACAGCCCCAGCTCCCTCAGCCTTTCCTGGCAGGGGAGATGCTCCAGGCCCTTCATCCCCTTGGGAGCCTCCTCTGGACTCTCTCCAGGAGATCCCTGGCTGGTTTGTCCCAGGGAGCCCAGCACTGGACACAACACTCCAGCTGGGGCCTGAGCAGGGCAGAGCAGAGGGGGAGGATCCCCTCCTGTCACCTGCTGCCCACACTCCTCCTGATGCCCCCCAGGATGCCATTGGCTCTCTCAGCCCCCAGCACACACTGCTGGCTCATGGCCACCCTGTCACCCACCAGGACCCCCAGGTCCTTCTCCCCAGAGCTCTTCTCCAGCAGGTCACCCCAGCCTGTACTGATACCAAGGGTTGTTCCTTCCCAGGTGCCAGACTCTCCACTTGCTCTTGTTGAACCTCCTCTGGTTTCTCCCTGCCCAGCTCTCCAGCCTGGCCAGGTCTCTCTGGATGGCAGCGCAGTGTCCTGCCTGTCAGCCACTCCTCCCAGCTTTGGATCATCAGCACTTGCTGAGGGTGGATGCTGTTCCCTCATTGAGATCATCAATGAAGATGCTAAACAGTGTGATAGTCCCCTAGATGTTCTGCTGTACCTTGCTGCCCTGTTAGGTGGCAGCAAAGCAGTCACAAAATAAATGGAATTCCAATTTGTTATTGATTTACTTTCAAACTTAATAAATGGCCCCAGTGTTGATAATTACCAAATATCTATCCAAATAAAACCATGGCACTTCATAAATATCCAATAGAGCTGGATCTACACACGTCCCATTTTCCATGGTATTTCTAAATATATACCTTCAACACTGACCCTTCTGTTAGGAAACCTCATCTTTGGTCATCCCCAGATGTTTGGTTTTAAACAGGAATCTTTCCTGCTTTGACTAAGTCAAACAAACATCACTCTTATTCTAGGTCCCCCCACATAAACAGCATTCTATCACACACATTCCCATTGGAAGTTACAGAAATAAAAGATGAAAAATAATAAATATCAATCCCTGTGGTAATCTGATTGCTCTGCTGGCCTCTGTCATGGACTAACCCTGTACCAGCCAGAGCACTGTATCTACACAGAGGGGGAAGTGATGAGCTACACTACTAAGGATAGAGCTTTTCATCTAACAGAATTGTATAATGTGTTGGGTTGGAAGGGACCTTTAGAGACCATCTAGTCCCACCCCTGCAGTGAGCAGGGACATCTTCACTAAATCAGGTCACTCAGAGCCCCATCAAGCTTGAATATGAGTATCTTCAGGGATGGGGCCTCCACTGCCTCTCTGGGCAACCTGTGATCTACCACCCTCATATTGAGGAGCTTCTTTCTAATACCCAACCTAAACCTCCCCTTTTCTAGTTTAAACCCATCCCCCCTCATCCTATCACTCCCTGCCCTTGGGAACAGTTCTTCCCCAGCTTTCTTAAAAGCACCTTTCAGCAACAGGAAGGCTGCTAGAAGGTTCCCCCAGAGCCTCTTCTTTTCCAGGCTGAATAACCCCAACTGTGCCAGCCTGACTTCATAGGAGAGGAGCTCCAGCCCTTTGATCATTTTTGTGGCCTCCTCTGGGCACACTCCAACAGGTCCATATCATAACACATCATGCAGGAATGTTTTATGCCAGGTAAGCAACTCCAGTTTTATCACAGAACGCTTTGGGTTGGAAGGACCTCAAAGCCCATCTAGTTCCACCCCTCTGTCATGGGCAGGGACACCTCTGACTAGACCAGGTTGCCCAAAGCCCCATCTGAACTTGCTTTAAACGCCTCCAGGGATGGGGCTTCCACAACCTCTCTGGGCAACCTGCTCCAGTGCCTCACAGTAAAGAATTTCTTTCTAACATCTAATCTAAGTTTTCCCTTGTTCCATGCAGCCATTGGTTCTCAAGACTAGAGAGAGCAGCTCTCACTCATCCAAGATGCTCATGACATTGTTTGGGTACTTGTAAGGTTTGTCCTCTGCCACTCTCCCTGCCCAGAGGGCATAGAATCATAGAATTGTAGGGGTTGGAAGGGACCTCCAGAGATCATCGGGTCCAACCCCCTGCCAAAGCAGCTCCCAGCTCATATTACACAGGTAGGCATCCAGACAGGGCTGGAATCTCTCCAGAGAAGGAGACTCCACACCGCCTGGGCAGCCTGTCCCAGGGCTCCCTCACTGGGAAGAAGTTCTTCCCCACATTGGGCTGGAACTTCCCCTGCTCCAACTTGCAGCCATTGCCCCTTGTCCTGTCCCCACAGACACTGAAAAGGGGCTGGCTGATTCCCCCTGCATCCCCTGCTTAAGATAATTATAAACATTAATTAGGTCCCCCCTTAGTCTTCTCTTCTCAAGGCTGAACAGCCCCAGCTCCCTCAGCCTTTCCTGGCAGGGGAGATGCTCCAGGCCCTTCATCCCCTTGGGAGCCTCCTCTGGACTCTCTCCAGGAGATCCCTGGCTGGTTTGTCCCAGGGAGCCCAGCACTGGACACAACACTCCAGCTGGGGCCTGAGCAGGGCAGAGCAGAGGGGGAGGATCCCCTCCTGTGACCTGCTGCCCACACTCCTCCTGATGCCCCCCAGGATCCCATTGTCTCTCTCAGCCCCCAGCACACACTGCTGGCTCATGGCCACCCTGTCACCCACCAGGACCCCCAGGTCCTTCTCCCCAGAGCTCTTCTCCAGCAGGTCACCCCAGCCTGTACTGATACCAAGGGTTGTTCCTTCCCAGGTGCCAGACTCTCCCCTTGCTCTTGTTGAACCTCCTCTGGTCTCTCCCTGCCCAGCTCTCCAGCCTGGCCAGGTCTCTCTGGGTGGCAGCACAGTGTCCTGCCTGTCAGCCACTCCTCCCACAATGCCCCACAGCTTAAGGCCTAAACTTTAGCTTAGTTTGAGACATAGCTTATGCTAAAAGAAGCACATCTACCATCTGCTCCTTTCAAGTAGTCCAAGAAGACAGACCAAGTTTTAAACCACAGAGCTCAATACACCACTGGGCTATCTGTTAGTGCAGGCAGACCCCTGATGGTTAAAGGCAGAGGGCTGCTGATGCTCCCTCCTCTGCAAGGAAAGCCTGTCTCTCAGCTGTTATTGAACCCCAGATCTCTCCAGGCTAATAAACAGGAGAACTGGAGTGATCTTTGTACAGCCTGCCTGGGGTGCTTTGTTGTTTAGACTGAACTGTTTTAACAGTAGGGGGAAAAACTGCAGATGTGTGGTGAAGAGGAAAAGGGTCTAGAAAGAAAAAAACACCCCCACCATGGTGGTTTCTTTGCACACAACATGAGACTTTCCTGTGCCATCACAGTGAAATGAAAAGGCATTTCTTCTGCCCTCATCAGTCATAACACTGAAACCCCAGAGCCAGCCATGAAATCCTATGCACCATTTAGATCTCTGATGCTGAACTGACTTCATAGGAAGAATGTCTTGGCAGGACTAAAGCACCTGCTGTCAAAGGGAAACACTGATTAAAGGGGTGAGGGGGGTTGGGGTGTTTTAGAGCTCTTGTTCACTTTCACAAACCCACGTTGAGATGATGCCCAAGCTCTGATGAGGACTTACTCCTGCAGTGTGGTTAGAGAACTGCTACTCCAAAGCCTCATTCAAACCCTTCTGTGTCTCTCCTGCCTGTGCCTTTCAGCTATTATCAATTACAGCAATCCCTGGCTAAATATACACTTTCCTCCCTGATGATTATTCCCGTTTCTCTGCCTGATTCATTCAGTGAGGCCACAGTTCAATGCTTCTGAGGCCACAATGGCCTCTCTGGGAATTAAATCTGACGTCAGAAATACTGAATTGGGGCTTCAGTGAATGAATTAAGTGAGGAAGGAGGGGGGGAACCACGCTGAATACCATTGAGAGCACTCCTGCTCACATAGCCAATGGCAACTTCTTTGCTGTGGAATGAGATAAGGGCTTCACTTTTACTCTCACTGAAGTTAATTTGATCATTTGGGACAAGTTCTTTTGCTGTTGCTTTAAGAAGCTGAAATGGAGCAAAGGTACACACAGTGCTGCCTCCTGTTAATTGTGTTGGTGTTTATAAGGTGGGTTGTCCTGGCCAGTGGGAGAAGCTGGGAGGTTTGGTTCAGTTCACCTGTAACCTTAGAGGGTCAAATGCCCAAGAGACAGTCTTTTGCTTCTGAAGGTAATCAAAGATGCTCACAGAATCACAGAACAGTAGGGGTTGGAAGGGGTTCCAGAGATCATCAGGTCCAACCCCCTGCCAAAGCAGGGTCCCTAGGACAGGGCACACAGGGCTGGAATCTCTCCAGAGAAGGAGACTCCACACCCCCCTGGGCAGCCTGTCCCAGGGCTCCCTCACCCTCACCGGGAAGAAGTTCTTCCCCACATTGGGCTGGAACTTCCCCTGCTCCAACTTGAGCCCATGGCCCCTTGTCCTGTCCCCACAGACCCTGAGAAGAGGCTGCCCATGTCCCCCTGTGCCCCCCCTTCAGCTCTTGATCCCCAGGGATCAGATCCCCTCTCAGGCTGCTTCTCTCCAGGCTGAACAGCCCCAGCTCCCTCAGCCTTTCCTGGCAGGGGCTCCAGGCCCTTCATCCTCTTGGGAGCCTCCTCTGGACTCTCTCCAGGAGATCCCTGGCTGGTTTGTCCCAGGGAGCCCAGCACTGGACACAACACTCCAGGTGGGGCCTGAGCAGGGCAGAGCAGGGGGAGGAAATGATGCAGCTGATCTTTGTAAATGATTAAACTCTTATCATGGAGCAAGTCATTAAAAATTGTTAATAGGATAAGATAGTAGGGAAAGTTAATTTGCTATTACTGCCTCAAGTGGCTCTTTGCTAAATATTTAAACTGCTTTATAAAGTTACCAAGCATTAAAAATACCCTTGGTCAGTCAGGTAACCATCTTGTCCAGTGAAGAATAAGCATGCTCAGTTATTCAGACACAGGCACGAGCAGCACATTGCAGTGTCAGATGATGGGTTTGAGATCCACACAGCATCAAGCAATTTAATTTGGGTGAGTTTAGGGACAGAGAAAGATGCAAACCACTTCCTGGCTATGTTCAGGAGCTAAGTCTATGACACTCAGTCTAATTACTTTCTGGGGATAACCCCTGCATGCACAACCACCATTATCTTTTCCAAAGACAATACCACAGCTTTTGTATTTATCAACAGATAAACTAATTTCTCTACAATAGAGTTTGAGAAGTTTCTTTTCTACTTTGTCCAAAAAACTATAGAAGTCCAGTATCTTAGTAACTCTGAAACACCCTTTGGAATGTCTAGAACATGCAGTCAGCAAGAGCAAAACAAGTGTGTCCCAGCTCACTTGGAAATGAGTAGCAAAATCAAGTGATTTTTTTTCTTTACTTTGCAGAGAAAAATCAGTCAAATTACACAGGTGAAAGACTGAAACTTTGGAGTCCAACAGAACTTGGTAAATATGCAATATTTCAGGGTAATTATTCATTTCAGCACCTTAAGTATATCAACCAAACCCTCTACATGAGCCTAGTTAGCCAAAGAAACTAGCAATGAATTTGAAGGGGAGGTAAGCTGCACCATGAAACCCATCAGTTCAGAAGCTCCATTCCATGGGAGCCAATCCATTTGCTTCCCAATTTAGGGAAGTCACTCAAAGAGGAGAGTTAGTAATTCAGTCTCAAATAGCTCTCAATATTACTCAACTGCAGCACTCAAAAACCAAGTATCTATCCAAGAAGCAGCGTGAGGATTTAAAACATTAGAAAAGCAGTTAATTTCCCTCCTATTTTTCAAGCTTCAGGAAAAAACCCCAATTACTTAATTTTGAAGGTTTTCCTCAAAAAAAACACAGGGTAATTGCTTTTTGAAAAGTGAAAACTGATGTTAACAGTGCTCTTCAAACCGTCTTGGCTTTACTTTAGCATTGTGGAGCACATCAAGCATTAGAAGATTTGCCATGAGAGAACAATATTTAGCAGTATCTGGATTAAAAAAGAATCACTTTTTCAAAATAAGACCCAAAGTTGCATCTGAGCTATGAAAGGACTTGACCTAATACTCCATTACATCCAAATCCAGCAGTGGTAGAAGCAATGAAATCAGAGAGACCACTTCTCTGTATAAAACACTTTGTGCCTATGCAAGGTCCCACTAGGTATAACTAGGTGTGATCTTCCTAAGCAGGAGGGAAGAGGTCAAAGGTAAAGGAGTGGGGAGGGAAAAAGACAAAGCAAAAAAATACCAGCAACAAAACTACTCAGGATTTTCCCCAAAGGCAGCTTATTTAATGGAGTGGGGCACACACAGCACAGGAGGAAAGCACTGACCTACTCTAAAGATGGGCTGCAGGGCTGGTTCTCTTTAGAAACTATTTCTGCCTACTTACTCTGAAACAAAAGGAGTGTGCACATCTTCTTATACATCTGACAAGATTCTAGACTAACCTTTTAAGGCCCAGGACATCACAGCCTGGTCTGGGTTGGAAGGGACCCCATGGAGCACAGAGCTCCAACCCCCTGCCACAGGCAGGGACACCAACCTCCAGGCCTGGAGCTACACAAGGTTGCCCAGGGCCCCAGCCAACCTGGCCTTCAACACCCTCAGGGAGTGTTCCAGCACCTTACATCAGCTACATTCACTCCTCCCCTGTCCCTACATATGCTCAGGTGCTTATTTTTTTAGTCAAAAATTCTGCCAAAGAAACAACCTCTAGTGAATAAAATATGAGGCAGGCCCTGTTATTTACAGCACACACTGGCACAAAGCAACAGCCCCCCAGGACAGTCACAAACTGCACTGGAGAATCTCTGGGAGACAACACTGTGTGAGCAGAAGAGATCTTACAGCTCCCATCCAGCCTGAAGAATACATACTGGTGTGATGAAATATATAGGCTGTACTGGGTCACACTGAACTGAGGTAACAGGAAGTCTCTCTACTATCACACACAGTATGATGATGGAATGAGCTGCCCAGAGAGGGGGTGGCAGCAGGGACAGGGAGGGGATTGTCCCTCTCTGCTCTGCCCTGTGAGGCCCCAGCTGGAGTCCTGTGTCCAGAGCTGGGGCCCCCAATGCCAGAGAGATGTGGGGCTGTTGGAGAGGGCTCAGAGGAGCCCCGGAGACGCTCAGAGGGCTGGAGCAGCTCCCCTCCGCAGAGAGGCTGAGGGAGCTGGGCTGGGTCAGCCTGGAGAAGAGAAGGCTGTGGGGGGACCTCATTGCAGCCTGCCAGTCCCTGAAGGGAGCAGAGGAACAGGAGGGGAATGAGCTTGTTCAAGGGCAGAGCCTGGCAGGACAAGGGGGCTGGAGTGAAGCTGGAGGAGGGAAGGGGGAGAGGAGATCTGAGGAGGAAGCTCTTTGCAGAGAGAGTGGGGAGGGGCTGGCAGGGGCTGCCCAGAGAGGGGGTGGGTGCCCCGTCCCTGGGGGTGTTGAAGGCCAGGTTGGCTGGGGCCCTGGGCAGCCTTGTGTAGCTCCAGGCCTGGAGGTTGGTGTCCCTGCCTGTGGCAGGGGGTTGGAGCTCTGTGCTCCTTGGGGTCCCTCCCAACTGTCGTGGTTTCCCCCCGGCTGTGGGCCGAGATCCACCCAGCTGCCTGCTCCTTAAAGTAACAGAGCAGGGGAAGAGGGAAAAAGGGGTGAAACAAGGGAAGGGAAAAGGAAGGGGAAATAACTCCAAAACCAAGAAACTAAGAGGCCCGTGGGTTGGGACAGGGACACCAACCCAGAGCAGCCTATGATGCCATTTAGAAATGGCTCAGAAGTATGAACAAAAGCATTAGTCTGCTTCCTGGGTAAATAAATGGCACCTGTATCAGCACCTGAACTCTGGTAGCAGTTTCAGTAGAGAACAGGAGTTGCAGTGATGGGTCTAAAGAACCCGCAGCAACTTCCCAAGAAGATGACTGTTCCAGCAAAGCTCTGCATGGCTGAGAAAGCTCAGTACAACTATATATTAATTATCAGAAACACAATCTTTGTGTAACAATGCCTCAAGCAGACAACTTCAATGCTATTTACATTTGACTCCTTTGTCAAGCCTAAATAAAACACAGAAGCTCCAGCAATTCAGCAGTACCAAATACCATCTGTGAGATTGTAAAGACTTTTAACTCTTTATCAACTACAGAATAAAAAAGGAGCAATATCTAACCTGTTAGCACAGCAGGAGCAAGGATGTACACTGTCCCAAATCAGGGAATCCAGGAGCCAACGAAGGCTATAGCACTCAGAAGACACCAGAGCAGGTAGCACAGCCATCCTGAAAGAAGTCTCCACCAACAAGACCCTCAAACAAAGAGAGTATCAGGCCAGGGTCACACCTCTTAAGGAGGTTTGGAGCTGGAGCAGGTGAACCTGCTCAGGACAATTAAGGCTCCAGGTGTCCCAGGGCTCTGCTCAGAGAGAAACAATCAAATTAATCTCAGCTGGCCTTGGAGGGATCCCAGCCACCAGAGACTGCCCCTGGGCAGCTGGAGTCACTCAAAAAGGGTCAGGCAAGTCCTTATCTACAAGTGTTCCTTCACTGACTTTAAAAGGCACCTGGGACAGATAGGAGAGGCATAGAGATTTCAATTTTGCAGAGGTGACTCCCTCCCTATGACTTGTGTATCAAGAGTCTTAGTCCAGGCTCAGGAAGGAGCCAAACCAGCTGGATCTTGAACAGTCTGAGAACCCATTTCTTGTTTCTCTACATTTTTAAAAGCATTTTCCTCTTTCAGGAGGCCTCTGTTTCCATAGGTCCCATGCAGAAAACCATGTGAGGTCCTTTCCAACCATAAACACCACGTTTACACATGTTGCCCAAAAACTTCTAGTTTTGCAGACCTGCAAAACACCTAAGAGCCATTGCTCCTTGCACAGGCTTTTAGCAAGAAATCAGTCCAAAACCATCCATTTCTTGTCATTTTGCTGGGCCTTTAAACACATGGTGTGAATGTGAGGAAAGGCTCCCTAGTTTGGACTGACCAAAATTGGGGTTCTTTAAGAGCTAGAAATAGCTGTAAATTGTCATCACCTAAACAGGAGTATTATTTAATGAAATACTTTTTTTATGGGAACCCTTTTTTTTTGCAATCTGGTCAGGTAAGTTGTTATGGCCACTGTATATTTTCAGCAGTTGTACCTCTAACTTAAAAATAATGGTGCTGTATTGACCACAAGATAGCCCTTCTTCATTATGAGTAACACCAGAGAATATATCTTTCACTGCTTTTTTGCTTTATTCAACAGTTTTTGGTGGTGCCTGACCTTATTCTATTAATGTTAGGCAGAATTAATTAAAGGCACAGGCTTTTTTTTTTTTCATTCTTACTGCAACACACTTGGCTTAAAAAAAAATAATGTATTGCTCCCTGATTAATTTTTCATGACTTAAATTATTACCTTTCCCCCCCTGGTTGTCATTGTTCCATATTCTTTTTTTTATGAGCTGCTATTTTTTTTTACAAGTATAAATTTGAACCTGCTTTGCTAACATGAACAGCTGTTGGGTATATATAGCCCAAGGCAAGGCTCCAAATAGCCTTGAGCTGGAAGTTTGGCACCAAAAGGCTGTGGGCTTTATGGCAAGGTAGTTCTGTGCCCTGTAAGTGTGTGGTGCAGGGTTGAGAGAGATATTTGGAGTCTGCTGGACTTAAAAGTCAGCGTTTTGGTGATGTTGAGTCTCCATGTTAAGTTTTCTTGGCTTATCAGGGTTATTTTTCAAGGAGGAGCTATTTTAAAACAAGCAGAACAAGATAAGACATTTTTATACAGTAGCTGGCACTGCCAGTGGCCATCAGAGTTTGAAAGCCCTCATCTAATTGAAGGCACAGCCTTTAATTGAAGGCACAGCCTTTTTGGCTCTGCTTTTCCTACAGCAAGAAAAATTGTTAACTCTCCTAGAATCATAGCTTCTTTGAATGTGTTAGGTTGGGAGGGACCTTCAAAACCCATCAGGTCCAACCCCCTGTTGAAGGGACACCTTGAACTGGAGCAGGTCGCTCAGAGCCCCATCCAGCCTGACCTTGAATGTCTCCAGGGATGGGGCTTTCACCACCTATTGGGGAAACCTGGGCCAGTGTTTCAAACTCTTCATTGTATTTCAAACAGCTCCAAGATCAGCTGTGTTTGCCCCATGCTTGTCCCGTACCTATCTCATAGCCATGTTAGTCACAAGCTGGAGCTTGTGTCCTCATGCAGACTGACTAGCTCTTCTCATAGCCCTGTATGATAT